>CAJQUW010006842.1:5000-305517 GCA_907163375.1 Prostheceraeus crozeri | reverse complement strand
AGTAGATAACAGAATGGTTCCTTTACCTAATGTCGGAGGTATGACTTTCACTGACATCGAAGGACGTGAATTTAAGACATCAGAGTTGACGAGAATAAATCCGAAATGCTTTTTTGGCGATTGCATTTTTGCGGCAATATTTCTGCAATGCCAAAAATTTCAGTAAAATTATCGTAGACCCGTCGTTTACCTGTGGCAGAAAGTCTTAATATTGTTGATAGTATAGATTGTCGAGACCTCAAAGCTGCCCTCGCACATCATTTTCCATCATATTCTTATGCAAAGGTGCGCAAGTCCGTCAACCAAGCTGCACGTGACAAGAGGAAGAAAGCAAAGAACAACTCAGATTTAGATTTGATCTCTGGTGTATACCTACATTTATATACATGTAAATCGGGAAGGCGTGTGAGCTATGTAGCTTCTTTTGTTAATTCTTTGATTATTATAGGTATTTTTGGACAATTGTTACAACTCGAATTATTCCTTTTCTATGAAGATTTAAGTCTTTTGGTATGATATTGTGAAAATTGTAATCTAACGTATCTCTTGTGTAATTGAAGAAAGAAAATAATATTTTTAGTACATGTATGGTGAAGTTATAGTTCGATGTCATGTCTACCATTTACGAGTTGCGTGATGTATCACTTCATCCCTTTTGGATGAGCTTGTTTAGATTAGATTTTGATTCATAAAATCAGAACTTCTGTTAGGTCAAATTTTTTGATTCATTATTATACATGTAATGATAATTGCCAATATTCCTTATGAAGATATTATGACTAATTTCTTGAGGCGATGTAAGGGAAGAAAGTCATAGTAACAGGCAGAATCAAATTACGCTGCGTGAAAACCAATTAAACAGATTAAAACGTTACCAAAGGACTTGAGTTGAATGTCTGTAGTAAGAATGAAACCTCGTTGTATTCAGCACTACAGTGTATTTTTCTGGCTGATTTTCAGATCCTATTGACTACTTGGATCCCCCAAGCATGAAGATTCATAAACAACACACGACTTATCAGCGGAATTGACTTACTTTTAAGTGAGAAATGGTTTTATCTACGGTCTGCACTATATCACTTACATATTCTTATTAAATTCTATTTTAATTTTTCGGATACTACTCCCATGCACGATATGACAGTACAGATTATTCCGTTTTCCTTACAGCTGTAATTACTTATCTTCGACTGAGACTCTAAAGGAAGAGTAGCTACAGCTATAATGATAAAGGAAATAATCTACACTCTCATGCACGAGAGTGTCACTCACTCATCACGTGTAGTGAATAAATATATAATTGAATTGAAAGTGCTTGGGCGGTGCAAGTAGCAAAAACATTAAAATTTTAAGCGCCGATTTCCGCATCGATTGATGAACCCATTGTAATAGATGTAACTCAGTAATCAACAATTAAAAGTATTGTATAAAGGTAACACATTGTGAGCTCTAAAAATTGAAGATATTCAATAAAAGTTCTCTGTTGATTTCTTACTCTATATAATTAGTCTTCACATACAGCATCGATTTGATTTTGCCAGTCACTGACTGAATTTATCTCATTGCAACGAAGATAATTACTGTTCTAACAACACACTTGTACTTGAATGTGTGAAATCCGCAACTCAACGACAATCCTCTGCTTTTATTCAACTTTTCTGATGTTTTTTGCACGAGAGATTGCCACATGCATGTTCGTGATGTGATTTATAGCTACCATGTTTTGTTTTACAATATATTTTCGTTAGATAAATCGATAAAATAGTTTTCAATACTTACATTTCACCTCCTATCATTCCTGCGAATATTCTAGCCATTCCTACAAGATTCCTGTAGATTTTCCGACAATCTTTTACGAAAGCTCCTGCGGTTCTTACAAGAAACCCGCACAAGAACTGTAGGATTCTTTTGCAAGATTTCTTGGCAGATATGCAAGACGTGTCGACTAGTGATGCTTTATTTGACACGTGGAGCTTCGAGATGCAACGATGTATTTCAATGCAACAACAATAGGGCCTATTAACCGATCATTTGGCAGTGGATAGGGATAATTGTTTGATAAGCTAACGTCACGCTATCAATTTCGACTGAAGTTGTAAAGGTTCCGCAACACTCCGGTCTTTTGACATCTACTGAAACGAAAAATTGATGACATATTTTGGTTTTTATCACTTTGTCACAGACTCTTAGGGACCTATAACAGGGATGTGATTGACCAAACCAAAAAAAATTAGGAAACAAATTTTGAAGGGCGTCCGCCATAAACACTCATTGCTACATTAACAATGAACCATTAGTGTGGTAGGCTAAATTCACATATTGCCTGGCATAGTTCGATATTATGCAAGAAATGAAGTGACACAAAATTGATATGGCAAGTGGCAACAAAAGCAGCGCGCTAAGTGATGCATGCGGCCCAAATAATCCGCGTGTATACTTAGGTGAAGCGCATGTGAGAACATAAATGATTAAAACCTAGCATTGAGTCACAATGAAACAATCACAATCATACAGGGGTCATATTTGCAAGCCACGTGTAAATTATACAAATTCAATGTTACGAGTTGTTATCTATACTATAAGCTTATATTCTCTCTATACTCCTTCCATACTAACTCAAATACTTGTCTCAAAAGTGACCGAAATCAACCCAAAAAATCAGCATTTCCTGATAGATCAGGAAAAATCACATTCCTGGCTATACGTCAGCTCGCGGTCATCAATAAAGGCCTAAGATCAAAAGATTGCTCATCCCACAGCTTTCAACGCAATAAATTGTTTCATCAATTTGAATCTGTTTTTAATTCCCTTGAGCATGTACACTGTAAATCGCTCAATACCAATTACATACGAAGGATGCATACCAAAATATTTTTTGGTATATTTTTGTATTCTCTTGGTATACATTTGTATGCTTTTCGTATGTTATTTCAAAATGTGGGATGATTTACATACTAAAGCCATACTAGCACAATGTTAAAAGAAAGCAAAAATCATGTCCAAAGTATCTTGATTTCAGGCCTTTTGTCAATAAAGATCACAGTAATGTTACTACTGTTCTGCAAGTAGTGAGATAATGACATTCAAGAGTCATTCTTTCAATACTGAATTCGATTTTAATACACGTAAGTCTAATGCATTTCATGAATAATCAATAAGATTTCAACCATCAACAATTATGCATTATGTAATTTTGAAATTAAGCATATTATCAATCCGAAATATAAACACATTATAATTCATGAACGCAAAAATAGTCATGTTTGAGATATATAAGTCAGCATGATTTCACTAAAGATTATCGTTTCAAAGAAATGATGTTTATGAACTTCGGTCATAAAGTAGAGTTAGATAAACGTCCTGTTAAAGCTGCCAGACAAGTAGCATGGACCGCATATTCGTGGAGCATAATATTCACAATAAATCTAATGTACTCAAATATCACTCTATCAAACAAAAAATATTCACCACTTGTATTACCGAAAACAGTTATTTGACAGTAGTATGTAATACATACAATTCTTTGCTATGTGACTTAAAGCTGCACATACCAAATGCATACCAGAGGCATGCGAATAAGGATGAATTTGCATCGGGTCTCGTACATAAAACATACCAACAACTCGTGTTTCAGTGTAAAACAGCCAATCACAGATAGAATAATTCGTATCGCTACATACCAATCACATACGAAAGTAAGTGAGATGTGGTATGAAAAACATACCCAGATCTCTGTAAACATACGAGAATCTCGTATCAGATGTTAGTTTCAAATTGTATGTAATTTTCGTATCCAGCAATTTACGGTGTATAGGCAGCTGGCAGAACGGAAAGTATAAAATGTTCATTCAATATCTAGGCTTTGTGCATGCGTGTTCACGTCATTTATGATGATAAGTATAAAAACAGTTGCGATCTTTTTTCAAACAAATGTTTTTCGCATTTGCTACATGCAGTGAGTAAATATTAGTTACTTCTAGGACATAAAGCACATGGAGACGTTTCTCCGTATGTACGTGAAAATGGTCGTAGGGGTTGGACCTTGAATCGGAATCAGCTGTCGGTTTTGGGATATCAGTCTTTCTTCTTTTCGTCAGGATTTCTAGAAAAGAAGGGCGACCAACGCATGATGAAGGGTTGGTCTTGATTAATACGGAGGCAACAGGTGCGCTAAACTCTCAACGAAAGAATCTGATCATTGGACTGTCCGTGCAAGTGATCATGGTCATGCCTATATAACAACAACCAGTTCACAAGGGCAATTTGGCACAAATGGTAGACAACGTATAAATACCATCGGTGAGATCTAATCGGTTATTTTGTACACAGATGTTAATGAATCACACAGATCAATGCCTCCCATATGTTATTGAGTGTCGATAGCAGGGTATGATACATCAATAAATTCCTTCTGTTTCCGATTCTAGCCTTAAAGAAGCTCCTCTACCTTTGTACGGCACGCAAATTTCATCAATGCTTTTGTATTCTTCAGAAGCGATCACATAATCAGACGGGTCGTCTCTTCTTCTGTTTGACTAGAAAGGAAGCATTGGAACATTTAACGTTAATGGAATGGCACAATCCGCTGATATAATAGCATAGAAATCGAACAATGAGCAGCCACTTAAACATTAAACACGCCAAATTGTGCAAAGTTGCAGTGACTGTTATCAACCGGATCACACAGCACAGAGACGCACGCGATGTCAAGCTCTACACAGAAGTTTGTAAACGTTTTTTCGTGCGCCTGCCAACTTTTTAAATAATGATCGGAGGGCCCAACATTATCGAGAAAACTTTTGCGCAATGATCTGAATTCTACGAATCTGAAGGAATCGTGGCGATTGGAGCATTTTGAAAGAATTCACAGCAATTCGCAAGCGACGCACGACTATTTTTCCTTTCTCTACAAGGTATTAAAAATTTCATTTTGTCCACTTAGTAAATTCCTGCATATGCTATTGTTTTGAATCAGTTTACACTTCTAGCAAATTGACACGTTTAAGCAATCTAATTCTTTTGTCAGAATAGGTGGTTTCAAATTCACATCCCACGGCAGAAAAGGGTCAAGTGAATGAATGCTTTAAAGGTTATTGACAAAAGCAATATGCACAATATAAATATAATTAGAGATAATCACTTGCAATTCATTTTCAAACTAACGAGACAAAAATCAATTTATAGAATTTTACTGAATTTAGAGACACTAAATCTTGACTTTCTTTAGGCAATGCCCTGAAGTTGTCATTTCAAGCTTCACTTTTCAAAAGCAATGTTTCTGGGATTTGGTGAATCAAAATTAACCTCACCTTCGTATCCCTCCATCCACAGGCTTAAGTAGGAAACGAGATTCATCTGTGAAGAATCTCCTCCACCGCGTTTCCCTCCGTAGTGTCAACGACTCCTCGTCCATCGCACTTGCTTGACGCTGACGCGCAGTTGATAAGAGAGGTCGCCGCGATCTCGTCGAGAACGTAGCCCATGAACACAAGTCCACGAACTGAGCAATTGCTGACCTCCTCATTCCAACAACACAATAGCTGAGCAGAGCAGTGAAAAGGATGTCCCCGCCTGATGAATAAACCGCCGGTTTGATTGTACTGAAACTACCGGTACCCGACCGATTCTACATAACTCTCAACCTCTCCCTCCCGCTGAAATCGAATCAGCCAACGTTTCAAAGTGCGGATGGGTGCAGACAGTCTGCCAGAAACATCTCGCTTATTTGATCCTGCTTCCATTATACCTATAGCTAGATAACGAATGGAAGCTGGCCAATTCGACATCAACAAGACGTTGCTACTGTTAGAGATGGATAAAACATCAAAAATCCACTTCATGGTCATAAAATCCTGTCATTGTATGTCATTGTATCTCTATGATGTCTTCTCAGAGCAGATATATAGAGATAAAGACATTAAAGCTGTTTCAGAGATGTCGAGAAGCACGTATTATCGAACGCTTGTTTCCATAGAAGTGAATAATAGTACAAGTGGACTTTCTATGGTATTATCAATTTCTATACTTGTCTCTGTTGATCATAGTAATGAAAAAGTGCCATATTTTGTGATATAGAACGATAAAACACATTGAAAGATACCTTTTTAAGTTATATAGAACGGCAATATATAGCCAAGGAGGTCTAGATATCTGTAATTATAGATATCTAGACCTCCTTGATATAGCGGCAATGATGGACATTGCGATGCTCTAGATGTCTATCTTTAGATCCATAACTGCGCTGCTGAAATTAACATAGACATAATAGAGGCCATAATAATATCTGGTAGTCCATGCGAGATCGGCAGGTCATAGTCTATGGGCAGGCATGGACTTCTATAACATAGCATATATATATATATATATATATAATTATATATTATATATATTATAGAAGTCCATGGGGCAGGCAAGATAGATGTCGATATCTAAATCATAGAAGTAGGTATTGTTAATTCTTCTATGGTATTCTTTCTATGGTATTGTTAAATTCTATGATCTAAATCTTTTAGATGACCATAGCGCGATCGATGATATGCCTTTTTGCATTTTACATGTATATGGCCAAAACTGCATTGATTATTGCCAAGAGATGATATCTTTGTACTTTAACTTGTATATCTTTGATCCTCAATAGCAACCATTGATTTGTGTATATGGGTTTAAAGAAAAAGCAGGCTCGAAATAAGAATTACACTTGCATCAATTTCCTAAAATGAACGTTATGAAAATGAAAGAATGACGAAGACCAAGTCGATGTTGATGCAAGGCTCTATTCATGAGACGAGCTGAATTCTGATTGCAGAGAGTTTGCTGAACAGATGGCTCCGACAAATGTCTCTTAACAGAACTCTTCAAGCACGAAATAGATGCCTCAGTGGGATCAAGGAAAGGGGATATCGCGGAAGACACCCTACTGGATGCTCATCTTTCAAAAATGGAGGGTTCCTATGCGAGGGTGCATTGTCATGGATGATGGTGATGTTCTCATCATCTAGCAGACTGTTTACATCACTTAAAAAGTGCGCCACTTCTCCCTATGTCAGGAAAGTAGAAACTTTTCCTATGTCATTCCACCTGCTACACAGCAGTAGCGCAAAAGACCATAGTAAGTAAATATATAGTAGTATAGACCACAGTTCCATAGGGAAGATAAGTAAAGATCGTATCTCAGCCCCTTTATGCAGTGATGTCATCGTTGACAGCATTCGGACGGCCTTAGCATTCTCAGAGCCTCATAGATCTGCCATTTTGTTTCTTTTGTGCCGAAGCTTTTAACTTTTATATGACTTAAAATTACTAATTGTTATGTGCCCATGTACGATTTAAGTGTATTTTTGTCTTAATTGACGCAGAATAAAATAAAAATGAAATGAAGATAGTGTTGTGAAATGGCTGAAGACACAGTCGGATTTGTCCACGTTGACCATTCACGATTCTAACAGCTCTAGTTCCACACAGTGATCGCCCCTGTGATCGAGTCGCATATTTGAAAACACAGTCGTCCGTGTATGTGATCCACGCCAGCCTGCATCATCCACCCTGCGTGTGATGCCCTTCCTTCCTTGACTTCGTTGATGTTCCAGCTAAAAGTAGCTCGAAGAAGTTTCAAGGTTATGAGGTTTCCATCAAGATGGCGCATTAGCGTCGTTGAGGAAACTGGACGCAGTGGAAAAAAGAAGTGCCAACCTCACCTTCATTTATTCAAGAGTTGCGGTTGGCTTCTCCTCCACATACCTAATAAACACATTGTGCATTAGATGACATTGAGCACATCATGGAAAATACCATAGCACTGTAGTGTTTACCAAGCAAGATATCAAGCATTTGAAAATCATGGATCAATGAAGCATGAATGAAGTCATACGATAGAACAAAGATATGAGAGACAACATAGAAATAGATTACATATTTTGGCAAAAATCAATGCAGTTTTGGCAATATAAAATGCAAAAAGATATAGGTATACAGTTACTCCATCCGTACTCCATTCAAAGATATAATGTAGCACTCGGCTACGCCTCGTGATATATGGAGTAGATAACTCATGACGCTGGAGGGAGATTTAAGTTTGATATCTCACTCCATGGTCATGAGTTATCTATGTTAAACCATAGGATTCAATATGTCACCTTCAGGGATCTATTTAGATACATGTATATCCCGGACAAAAAAAATCCCGGACGCTATTTCATTCAATACTACATTCAAATTTCAAAGAATATTATGAATTTATATTATATTATATAAATAATAATATATATAAATAATAATATATATTTATATTTATATATTAAGAATATTATGCGCATAGTCATTTAATCATCAGCCATGGCTTGGAATGGTATGCTGAATTTTGATAGGCATCCTGTGATCAGCGGACTCTCCGAAGAGCAAATTTAACGAATGATAAATGAAACATCATACGACCAAAATTGCAATTTTAGTGAAATTCAATTTCCTGATATGAACAACCAAATGCCAACAACAAGCGAAAATCAGCAACAGCACAGATTTGTTGAAATCGACAGCATTAATGACACGAACAATCAGGTAATCCCGAAGAACACAGTCAAACGTGATAGGTGGGCGATCAATATGTTTACGTATTGGTATAAGCAAAGGTTCAATGCAGATGTGCAAGTACAAAATTTGACCGATGAACAACTTATTGACACGTATCTCGCTTCATTCATGAAACAAGAAAAGATGGCGGAGGATGCTATTCTCCAACTAGTCTCGTCAGCATTATTTCCGGGATTCAGCATCACATCAATCTGGATGGTAATCGAAGTGTGGACTTTTTCAAAGAACATAAGTTTCATCTCATAACACGAAGTTTGGATGCTGCGATGAAGATCGCTACGAGAAATGGTGTAGGGCTGCAGCGCAAACATGCAGAGATCATTTCAGAAGAGGAAGAAAAGAAGATGTTGACTTCTGTTTTCGGAGATGAAAGTCCTTTGCAGCTAATCAAGACGCTGTTCTACCTAAATGGAATACATTTCGCTTTAAGAGGTGGAAGTGAGCACACTGAGTTGACAATATGACCAATTCGAAGCGACAGAAAGAAACGGTAAACGCTGCCTCATTTACAGTGAGAAATTTTCCAAGACATTTAGTGGAGGTTTAAGGGATATGCGAAAATCTCCAAAGAAATTGTTCATTTTGAAAATGTTTCAAGCGACGGGAGGAAAAGTCACATCGATCTTTTCACGAAGTTTATCTCAGTTCGACCGAAAAGAACAACGCGATTTTATCTGCAGCCGCTTAAAGAACCGAAAGATGGATGCTGGTTTTCAACCAGACCGATTGGCAAAAATTCATTGAGTAAATTTATGAAAGACATCTGCTCTCTGTCTGGAATTGATGGCAGAAAAAACTAACCATAGTCTCAGAGCTACCTGTGCGAGTCGCCTATATCAATCGAATGTCGATGAACAACTCATCATGGAGCACACCGGGCATCAAAATGCTGTTGGAGTTCGCAACTACAAACGAACTAACGACTATCTGTTGTGGAACTGCTCAGCTATTTTAGATAGTAAGAAAATTTGTGAAATGGCAAGCGTATCAACAACAAATGCATCAACTGCAATTAGACCAAACATAACTTTCAATTTTAACAATGGTTTGTAATGTCATTATAAAAAATAACAATTGACTTACCGTATACATTTTACTGGAGTTGAGTTTCGATGTTACGCATCTACATTTTTCTGATGTATTTTGATATTTTTACGTTCTATGGCATAACTCGTATACCATAGACATTTTAGTGCTATGGTGTTAAAGTGCTTAAAATATATCCCGGAAGCGCGAGATAACCATAGTTTTATATCCCGTATTACAGATAACTCCCTCTTCACTATGGTTTAACATGATTTAAATGCCGCAAGAGTACATTGTTGTTTAATGTACTGTTTTTAGGACCTTAAATTGAAACATAGTTTTTTCTTAGTTCACTACATAGTTGCGAAAGACTGTGAATTACATGGAATAGTATCATAGATAGCATTTAAATATCGTGACACGCCGGAAATTTCCTTTATTCATAAGATAAAATCATTTTTAGCACAAACACAGCGACGGCAGCCCGTTAAAAAATGTATAGATTTTCACTAATTTGGACCCACCAATTCCAAGAAGCATTATTTTTGAAAAAGTGAGAACTGAAATAACAACTTCAGGGCATTGCCCAAAGGCAATCAATATTTCGTGACTGTGCGCGAACAGGAATTGTCTCTAAATTTAAGAAAGAAAAGAGCTAGAAAAGACGCGGTCATGTTTTATGGCCAATTCTTACTTCGTCACTAAGATTAAGGCTGGGATTTCGACATATAAGATAGGTCATCCTTAACAAAACTATATGGAAAGCTCTCAGAATGAAGCGCTGTCAGAAACATTTCCCTCCAAGTATGTAGTAGGCCTTGTTGCATTCAGAAAGCTGAGCTGAGATGATGTCCATTCATTTACGTTGCAAATACTATCCGGTTTGCCGACATTGAAAATGAAAATGAATGCTGCAAAGCTTTCATTTCTTTGTTAGTCTTCATTTTCGCTTTCGCTAACGAAAAGGTTTTCGTATTTGTTTTCGTCAGTTAAAACAGCACTACTTATGCTCAGTAAAATCATGTTAACCCTACTTGCCTCAGGGGGGGGCACCTCGGTTTTTTTACCTCACGCCGGAACGAATAGCTGTTTTTTCCACAACGAATAACCACATTTTTTCGACATTTTAGATTTTCACCTCTCTTGATAAGAATTTTGAGTTTTGAGTTGATTTGCAACTTCTGTAGTTTGCCCGTCAGGAAATGTGATCGAGTAATTATGTCAATTGATGCTCAGATACTTTCTACCTCGTTATGAGGATTAATATTACGTGTGTTCTATACATACTACTTATAAATACGAATTTTTCAAAAATGAATGTTTGAATTTTAAGATGCCATTTATAGCAACTTGGAATGAAAAACTGATACCATCATCGGATAGAGCGCACACATAACAATACACCTAATTATGTTATGCCATAACCAGCCGGTGAAGACACGTGCATAGTCAAATTTGCAAATGACGCCATTATCTTGCAACCGTATCGCTCGGGTTCGGTGATCAATGAGCTGCTAGCTTCGGAGACTGAGCACATATCGAAATGGTGTAATGATCATGGTCTGAGCCTTAATCACGACAAAACAAAAAAACTGCTATCTCAAAGAAGACAAGAACTCATGATGATATTACTGTCGCTAAACGTTTCCGAAGTTGATGATTCGCGGGACTATTTCCCAGAGTCACTGAAATAGGCTAGTCATGTCAATAATATCTGTAGAAAGGCCAGCAGCCGAGAGTTTCTTCCCAAAGATAACATTATTCATATCCATCATCTACAGAGTGTATTGGAACACAACATTCCTCTTTTCGCCGGTCTTAACCAAACAGACAGCGAAAGATTGGAAAGAGTCAGGAGAAGAGCACATCGTCTTATCTGTGGAAAGAATTGTTCCTGTGGTAACTTTACACCTTTATGCATTCGTCGCGACCATCGTGCTGTTAAAATTTTCTTCAACATGAAGAATCCAGATAATCTTCACCACTTTCTCTTTCCTTCGACACTACAACGTTTTGGTCACCTTGCTAAACCACCTACGCATACTCATCGGCGTTCAGCTTCTTTTGTACCTTACTGTACGTCATTATTTAGCAGATTGTGCACCACGTAATCTGCTCTTTAGTACGTTCACGTCATAACTTGTCTTTTATTTTAGTGCCTCTCTTGATTTGTATTATCAATTATCATTATTTGAAATAAACGCTTATCAATTTGCAAGTTAATCATTTAGAAGATCTTAGGGAGGTCTTATAATGGCTCCCCTGATACTTCATCGATAAGAAAAAGCCTGAGGCAAATATGGTTGAAGGCTTTATTTTCGTTAACAAATGAATGGGACCATAGTATTGACAATGTGTAAAACTGCAAGGATTCACGTCATTCTGATACATCATACAGTATATGCCTTATATTCTGCCAAGTTATTTTCACGGTCACATATCGACAGCCTTATGCAAAAATGGCCTAACTACCACTTAGGCCAAAATTGAATTATTATACAGCAATAATCCTTATTTTGTTTGTCATCGATTAATCATCAACATTTAAAAAAGTTATCGTTGGGAATGCTAATTTTTAGCATAAATGCATTTTGGCCTATCTAACATTGTCAGTTAGGCCATTACGCAGAAATAACTCAGGTTCACATGTAGGGTACTTCGACTATTGTCAACACTTAAATTTGTTCGGCATCGTTGCAGGAACACGTAGCGACAATGAAACTCATATTAACAGTAGCTTTTTCTAAATAGATGCCAAGCGTGATACTTCTTTATTATGACGCACGTTGCCTGTGGGAAGACAGTGGTCGCATACTGTGCACACAAAATTGCGTTGTGTGACAGCGCGCAGTAGCTTGTCGATAGAGATGAGAGCCATCGAACAATCGGCCTTCAAAAAATACTGCACTGAGTGGAGCGTCTGCTGTCCTGGTAGCATACTAAATATAGTACGTCCTTGTGTGAGTTTAATAATGTGTGTTACAATAGACAGAGGATCAATGGATCATTCTGACATTGATCAGCCTGTTGTTGACATTGACTTTCCTACATTCAAGCGTGTTAGGTATATCAACTCGATTGTTAAGTGTGGACTTCGTTTATCGTGGATATGAAAAGTAGAGGGATGCTCATGGTACAGGCAGCCTGTAAAAAACGACGCATTGGTAAGTTTTTAACAATCGGCCCATTGATGTTTCAGTAATACCGATAGTACAAGAAATATTTGTCAAATATCTAAGTTATGTAGGGTAGTTTATAAAACTCTTAGTATAATATTATAATCAGTGCTACATGTTAGAATAATGTATCATAAATTAGGCATTATTCAAATAGTATATCCAAATAATTTCAATTTAGAATCCTTGAATATTCATTATTTATGATATTATTTTCATTATGACATTAATTTTTACGTACACATATTATTTTAGTTTGCAACTTTATAAAGCATGTACATACCATAAATTGATTTTTTATTGAGTTCTATATCCATTTTATGAATCATTTCAATAAATACATATGGTTATAATACTTGTATCGAACACTGATCAATCTAGACATTTATATGTAGGCAGGTATAGCTAAGAAGGAATCAAGAACGTGATAACTTCAATATCAAATGTTTAGTTGACATCAAACAAATGTCTGTTTTTACAGGCATATTTTACTTTCCAGAATTAACTGTGAACCCCCGCTCAATGCCCTTGACGCCTAATGAAGTTTTCCGGACGTTATTACACGAGTAAGGTATGTAGAAACTAACTTTTCATTCGTACTAAGAAACGAATAAATAATTGAAATGATATTTTTCTTTCAATAAAATTATGCATTTATGAAAATCAAATTAGATCGATATGCAAAAGTATTCTAATTAAAGAAATATAGTCAACTATTTAATATATCATTGCTATATTTTTGGCTTTGCAAAACAATGAAATACATAGCTGCCCGCTATATGTTTCGTAACATGTTTCGAATTGATATTTAATAGGAACTTCGTGAACATTTATTAAAAAATTCAGGTTAAGTACAATATGACCATAGATAGCTGTGCATAGCCCATTGATTTTTACAACCTTTTTAGTCAATAGCTAAATAAAGATAATTAACTTTTATTAATATACATGTATTTTACGTCCTGGTGGCCGGAGGCTATGATCAAATTATGATTTTCATTTTTAGATACATATATTTTGCGTCCTGGTGGCCAGAGGCTATTGTCAAATTATGATTTTCATCTAATTAGCATGCTTTGTTCTACACAATTAAAATATACATGTAATAGTTGAGCATTTAGCATACATTGTTGCTATTGTTTGTTTTTCTTTCAGATGCAAATCATGGAGATGAGATGTCCGTTGTCAGTCATGGAGATGAGATGCCTACAGTTGACAAAAGAAAAAGGAAGTATGAGCAAAGAAGACCTGACCTGTGGAAACGAAATCGAACCAACCGTCTAAGAGAAATGGGAGAACCATACAACAACAAACCGGCTCTATCCATGGGAGGGCCTTGTACATCGAATGGTTGCAAAACCTCATCAAGAGGTTGCTGTAATATCACAGAAGAACAAAGAATGAAAATATTCGACAATGTTTGGGGTAAGATGAAGACATTTCGAGAAAGGAAAATATACATCAAAAGCCTCATCAAGTCAGCAGAACCAAAACGCCGTACATCAAGCAGTGATTCTCGCAGATCTGGCAGCTTTTCGTACAATTTGGAAGTGGACGAAAATTCTTATCATGTCTGCAAGAGCCTGTTTTGTTCAACAGTTGGCATTCCACAAAGAACTATTGTGCACGTTGACGCGCATGCGTGTGGTTGTCGGTTTGATCGCTCGTGACAGTGAAACAGAGATTGGTGCTTTAAGAGGATCTACACGTATCCATTTGTGAAGATTTTCATATCATTACAATCGTCGTCTGCCCAACATTGCTATTTCTGCATCCATTTTTCCATCCGATATTTGGCTCATTCGATATTGGGATTATTACTGTCTGTGTCTTCTTGGCTGATATCTGTTCAGTCCGTCGAGGCTTTGTTACTCTGTCATCGAGTTTTCTACCACTAACTGTCATCGAATCAATACTGCAACGATATTTCTATTTCTCGGATTAAGTGAAGAGTATCCATCGTCATTGATCAAGTGTTGTACTGGTCGTTTGGTCAGGTATTCGTCTGAGGTACCAAAGGTGCGGAGGTCGAGTCTGGTTTCATTAACAGATTTTTTTTTCCTGCGGTCTTCTTGACTTGTGTGCTTCATCGTGATTTTCTTCGGACTTGATTCCCTCAGTCAATCATATTTCCTCGTGTCTTCCCGAAATGGGTTCAAGGACTCCATTGAAATTCGAAGCTGTCCGTCGAATGTCTGAAAATCAAATGAGCAAATTAAGCAAGGAACAGTTATCAAACGCTCTGAAGGATGCAATAAACATCATAAACATGGTACCGACACCTGAAAGTCAACCAGCTGGACTTACTCGTAGTGACCTGACTCAAATACTTGACGAGAAGCTTCTTAACTTTTCCAGCCAATTTGATTTGAAAATGTCAATGATGTTAGAAGAGCAGAAGAAGCTCCAATTAAGATGCGACTCGCTCCAAAGAGATTTAGATGAATTGAAGAAGCCTCCTGATGCTGATCCTTTCATTAGATCGACGAACATTATGGACGATAGAATCGCAGATGATATTGTGAATGAAGTCATGCAGCGACACAGCAAACGGCTGAGCATAATAGTTTCTGGTTTGGTGGAGAGCCCTCTAGGATCATTGAGTGAGAGAAATGAAAAAGATAAGGAAAGTTTGATAGCCATCCTGCGTCATCTGGGAATTGAAGAAAATGTGATAGTGTCAACTAAGCGAATTGGCAAAGTCATTCCTGGGAAACCTAGACTTTTGCGTGTCGAATGTCTTACGAGTAGCCAAAAGCATGACATCTTGCGCAAGTCGCGTGAGCTGCGTAACAGTATAATGTACAAACAAGTCTACATCAATCCCGACTTGACTCACCGTCAGAAACAAAGAAGTCTTGAGTTAAGAGAATCACTTCGCTTAAGACGAGAGCAGAACGAAGATGTCATAATACGTCATGGGAAAATAATTCAAAGAACTCATGCAGAGGATTTTCATTAAAAGTTTTATCATAGTCACAAGTTGCTCCTCTTAAAACTGTCATTCGATATCCTTCTATTTTTTGCTCAAATGTTCGTTCCATTGTCATGAAATTTGATGAGGTCCCCACAACGTTATTAATGAATGATACTGGTATATTTATCTGCACAGAAACATGGCTATCTCCTGATAAGCATAGTGACAGTAATTTCTCTATAGACGGCTTCGTGTGCTTACGGAATGATCGCGCTCATCGTATTGGGGGAGGTGTGGCTATTTGGTTGAAGGATTATATCCCATTTGAGCAATTCATTTATCAATCCTCATGTGATATCGAATTTCTCGTTATTCGTCTGCCTTCTTCGAATGTGCTTTTATTGGCATTGTATATTCCCCCCATCTCTGCTGCCCGAAATGCTAACCGTATCACTGAATTTATAACTCACACTATCGACTCAATTTTGAATTTGCATCCTTCCTGTGACGTTATTATATGTGGTGATTTGAATCGCTTTGACCCAATCGATGTATGTCTTTCACTTGACTTGGTGAATTCTTTCAATGGTCCTACGTATGGTGACGCCCAACTTGATTATATCTTGTTATCCGAAGATCTAGCGTGCCAGTATAGTGTCTCTGAATTCACCCCATTCGATAAATCCAAGGTTCCTCATTTGTCTCTCCTCGCAACTCCCACTCGAAAATTAGCAAAGACAATAGAAATTGTCCGAAAGGTTTATGATCTCAGAAAATCGCATCTAGATGACTTTTGCCAACTTGTACAAATGATAGACTGGACTTTCATTGACAACGAGAATATATCTATCGACAGTAAATGTATTATTTTTCACGATCTTCTTGATGCTGCTGCCGCGTCTACTATCCCTGTTACTTTTGTGCGTTGCACCGCCAGGGATAAACCATGGATTTCGCCACTTATCAAGGACCTCATTAATAAGAGATGGGACGCATTCCGTAGACGGGATTTTTCTTCTTATAATCATTTGAAAGAGAAAATTCACTGTGAAATCTCCAAAGCAAAAATTGCATGGACAAAGAAAATCGGACGCACCAATCTATGGAAGGTAGTTAATCAACATACCTCATGCAAATCTCTGAGTCCAGCGATGTCCTTAATATCAAACTTTTCAAATGTGCACACCGCTGTTGAGAAGATCAATCACCACTTGAGCTCCGTGTTTCTGCCAAGTAGTATTGAGAATGTTGACATTAAAAATTACTCCTCGGAAGAAATGGCTGATTTAAACATCTCCCCGATGCATGTGTTTAGACTAATGGAAGAGTCCCGAGCGAGCAAAGCGTCATGCGACTTGCCTATTGCCCTATACAAGTTTGCCAGTCCATTTTTGGCTGAGCCTATGGCCAGACTTTTTCAAATATCGATCAATAACTCCTACATTCCAAAGATCTGGAAAACTGCTTCTGTGACTCCTGTTCCAAAAGTTCATCCTTCAAAATCGTCTAAAGACAGCCTTGATAACATACGCCCAATCAGTATTATACCATATCCTGCAAAGCTGATGGAAATAATAATAACCAACTATCTAAAGACGCGCTTCATTGAGTGTTATGATGAAAAGCAATTCGGATTCCGACCAAAGTCCTCAACTCAGTGCGCTCTTGTTGCAATTGACGATTGCATCACTAAATTTATCGATGATTCAGAAACCTGTGGGGCCCTAGTCATCTCCTATGACTACTCAAAGGCATTTGATAAATTGAGAAGTGACATAATTGTCAACAGGTTAGCAGAATGTCAATTGCCTGTAAATTGTATCAAGTGGATCTTGAATTACTTGACAGACAGACAGCAATATGTCTCTATAGGAACCGCAAGGAGCACCTTAACCAAAGTTAATTCAGGAATTCCTCAAGGATCAACTTTAGGCCCTTATCTATTTGCACTATCGATCGCTACTTTCAGGGTCCTTTCTGAGAACTGCAATATATTTCTGAGAACTGACGATACGACTTTATGCTTGCCTATATTCACATCACAGACGAATGATCACATTATTGCGGAACATCAGAATCTTATGGAATGGTCTGACCAAATGGACTTAACGATCAATGCTTCCAAATGCAAGGCCCTTTTGATCCCGAAACGAAATTTTCCCGACCATCTGAGCTTGAATCTTCCTGACATTCCTGCGTCAACTCCCTTGACTTACTTGGAGTTCGCTTTAATTCTCGATGGAATTGGTCTGACCACATAGACAAAATAATTCAATCTGCTTCAAAACGTATGTACGCTATGCGTGTTCTCAAGCCGTGTATCTCAAAAAGTGACCTTCTTATAGTATATAAAACTTTCATACGCTCTGTCTTTGAGTATTGTTGCCCAGTATTTGTCGGGTTGTCTAGTACTGATGCTGCACGAGTTGAACGTCTTCAACGCAGATTTCACCGTCTCATTTGCGGCAACGAATGTCGAAGTCCTTGCCTGGAGTCTTTACATTCTCGTAGAAATGCATTGACCGATAAATCCTTTCACAGTGTAATGGAATCTAGCCACATTCTTCACGAACTCTTGCCAACCATGTCTCGTGCAGGTCGTTTTTTGCTTCCGGAAATCCGCACTATGCGACGTATGAACTCTTTTGTGCTGTATGCCAGTAGACGCTATAATGACCATTTTTGCCGCTGATCTCACTGCAATATTCTTTCTTGATCATGGATGTTCTTGATTTTTTTTCTTTGTGTAAATTTGATGTATCTTCCGATTTTCATTTTTAAAGAATAAATACGCATATTATTATTATTATTATTGGATGTCAGAGGAGGCTAATGAATCTCTCATATCACCAGAATCGACCAGTTCTGCTCGAACAGTCGCAAATAGGATCACTGAGGAAGTCACCGCTAACCTAGAGACATTCTTGAATAGTATAACTACAATGCCATCGCATTATTGCAGAGCAATATATCAGGACCAGAAATTTCTTGAATCTGGGAAGACATTGCCTGGTCTATTCAAAGAATACCAAACGAGTGCACAAGCTCTAAACCAAAAGCCAGTGGGTTACAGTACGTTTCTCAAGAAGTTCCACTCCATGGGGTTCAGAGTCTTTACTCCGAGAAAGGACCAATGCAATGAATGCATAAAATATAAAATTGGCACTCTATCATCAGAGGATCACTCCAAGCTTTGACTTTAAAGGATGCTGCCCAAGCCGAGAAGGCAAATGACAAAAATGAAGCAAAAAACAATCCGAAAGTTTCAGTATGGACTATGGACTTGCAGGCAGTCCTGCTATGTCCCAAAACACAAGCAAGCTGCATGTATTATCAGACAAAATTTTTATATTTTTATAAGACAAAATTACAGATGCATAACTTCACATTATACTGTTTAGAAACCAAAGAGGGACATTGCTATCCTTGGACCGAGGTTGATGGCGATCTATCCTCTGAAGTGTTTGCCTACCTTCAGTATCAACACTTCAAGGATTATCTCAATCGTCATGACAGTGTTGAGAAACTAATTATTTGGTCCGACGGTTGTGCTTATCAAAACCGCAACGCAACTGTCAGCAATGCCTACCTACACTTGGCTCAAGAAAAAAACGTAGCAATAATACAGAAGTATCTCATCAGCGGGCATAGTCAAATGGAGGCCGATTCTATGCACAGCACAATTGAAAGAAGAATTAGGTGCGAAATCTATTCACCAAGTGACTACAAGATGGCCCGCCGAAACCCTGAACCATACGTTGTTCATGATTTGAACCATTCCTATTTTAAAAAGGGGTTTCAAAACCTATAATATTTGAAGTCAATGAGACCCGGAAAGAATATCGGAGACGCAAAAGTTAATGAACTATCAGCATTGAAGTACACAATGACAGGCGAAATGTACTTCAAATTAAAAGGAGAAGAGGAGTGGTCACTTTTACCACAAAGAATAAATCGTACATCGACCCTTCTCTTGAACCAAATGTTCCCGACGCATCTGGAAATATCGGAGCGGAAGTATCAAGATCTTCAGGTACTCAAATCAGTGATCCCAAGTGAAAATCATGCATTTTATGATAGCCTTCCTCACTCTTGATAACTTTTGCAATCTTTTGAATAGTTTTTTGTTTACATTCTAACTAACACAAGTAAAGATGAAAAATTAATCGTTTTCATTGAGCTCCTTTTTAGATTATTCTCGATTAATGGATGAAATGGAGTAAGATGGTTTCAATATTTACTTCCTGATGTGTTTGAACTGAAAGTAACAGCCATGTATACAAATCTTTCATTATAATAATTAAATTTTCCCCATAAAATTAGGCCCACAATTAGATTATCTTTTCAAGTCAATACTTATAGGCCTAAAGTATGTAATTATCATATAACACACAAAATACTTATCTAATTTTGTAAGATAATATGAAAATATAAATGAAACAAATCATCGATCTGTATTCTAATTTTGTGCAAAAATGGCCTATCTACAGAAAATTAATGCAAAATTGGCCTATCTGCAAAAACAACCTATTGTCGAACCAGTATAGCGAAAATGAAGTGATCCCCTGTTAGGTATACTAATCTTGATATAACACACGAAAAACTATATTGTTTACCTGGAAAATAAAAAATAGGAAAGTTTATTTCAATTTTCTCGAAAGTGGAAAATTGCAGATAGGCCATTTTTGCATAAGGCTGTCGATATACAATGCTGAAATGAATTATCATAGCTTTAAAATCAGTAAACTTAGTTGTAAACCCCTTGTTGTGGATGCTGGGCTTCCGAGCGCCTCTGAGCGGCTTGACTTTTCAAGTTCTCCATTTTGATTGACTTGTGCGTGCGACTGTCTCTTGCACCACAACTATGCTAACTCCATACACGAAATCTGGCGGGGGAACCCCCGTAAAAATAAGTAAAGACATCGTAAAGACCCCCGTAAAAAATAAGTGAACACATCTTTAATTGTGCCAATAATTACGATCCACCCTTTTACGTCATGCCTAATATATGTATCTTAAAATATTTTGTCTTATTTTCTGACAAAAATGGATGCCAGAAGAGTACAATTGGTTACGAGGAATGAAGCACAGGGTATATTACAGAGAATTGATTATCTAGATGACAAATTGAACGGATTAACAAACACAATGAATTCAATACATAGAATTTTAAGTACATTTTATTCAGACATTAAATTGGATATGCAAGAGGTTAAACAACGAACTAAAGAAATTAAAAGTATGAAGGATAATGTGAAAGAAGAAATACTAAGTCAAACAAAAGAAACCGAAGTATTTCGAAAGAAAATAAAAACTGAAATGACTGAAATCAACAAGAAATTAACACGATTAACAAATGAAAAACTTGATTGGAATAAGAAAGTTAAACAAAGGAAATTCTCATTTTATGAATCATATAAGAACGCAGCAATCGCAGAAATATACCAGAAAGCTTTAGAAGAACAAGTTCAAAGAGTACCAAAGAAATTATTTAAAATCCCAGTAACTCAACACTATGAAAAAGAAAGGCAACTGAGAAAGGAACAAAGCATTAAACAAACGGAACACGAAATTAAAAGATTGAGATTGGTATCAGAAATTAAGACCAAGATTGTGGAAAGAATCGATAATGATATGATTGAATATTTTTACGCATGCTACGACGAAGAAGAAGCTAAGTTACGCAAAGATCAATGGAGTGAAATAATCAGCAATGAGGAGAAAAGAAGTAAAATAATTTGGGATAATAAAAGACATTTTTTTGAATCAGACAGACATTTAATATCAATAAATAGTGATCGGAAATGTGTATCGAAAGACTCACCTGCTACATCATATTTTTCAAAGAAACAATCAAGCTACAGCAACAATAAAAAACGGCAAAACAATGACAGAAGAACTAATCAACAAACTTTCAACTATCAATGTGCTTGTCGCGACAATAATTGGCGAACAAGGGAACGTGAAAACTTTCAACATTTTGAAAACAATAATAAACAACGAAATTGGCGAAGGACTAATTGGCACAATATTGATGTAGACTCAAGGTATTTGGAAAGGATATCTTCCTACCATGACCAATACACTGGTAGAAGAGAGTATATCCCTTACTAACAGATTTTTTACCAATTTCTATGTATAAGAATGCTCTGATGCTAATTTTTAAAAAATAAATCATTCATCCCTTGAAAAGTCCCTGGAAGGGACGTAAATCGGTCGGGATAAATCCTCAGTAATTAATAGTTTTCTTTTCGACTTATTTTCTTATATATATATATATATATATATATATATATATATATATATATATATATATAATAAATGTAAAGTTGTCCTGAAAAAGACTCATTAAGCGTTCACTGGGCTAGACCAATGGATTCTTAAAAGTTCACAAAGACAAGAACAAAAGGATAAAAATAAAACTGGAAAAAACAACTCTTAAACAAATATATACAAGAATATGTACAAGGGTTCATCAGCAAGATGACCAACTGCCTTCGTCTCCTTTCGGGTCCTTAAACATCTTGGACGATCAAGCAGTGGCGGACCCACGCCATAGGCGTACCCCATAAAACAAAATACACAGAAATGACGGTACTCAAAATACTGAGGATGTACTCAAATCATACCACATTGGACGGACAATTGTCTGCTCGAAAACAAGCCAAACTTCAGCAGGAGTGAATAATGCTTATGTAGAAGTTTTTCCATGCATCTTTCTTAAATCACATAAAAGATAGCCTCTTTTTGTAAACAATTGAAATGTGATTTTAATAGTTTAAAGGTACCGGTATTAATAAGCGCAAATTAACACTTGTGATACTATGACTGGCCATTCTCATCCTTCTATCTTTTAATACTGACAGCTTTTGTCAGAAGAATTCAAATTATTAATCCTTCACATGATTGGAGAATTTATCATTCAACTGAGATCTCTTAACCATCTGCTTGTCAAAAGTAAGGATAATCGTTTATCAGAGATTGAACTTCTATTCGGTATTGTTGCTGTTTTCATGGGGCTTTAAATAGGGGAGGTGTTTATTAGAGAGAAATTGGTACATATATGTATGGTGCAAGCCCGCATGAGTCGCTGCGCAGAAAGCCATCTGTAAATAAGAATTCGAATTTTGAAATAATTTTGCGTGATATTCTATTTGAAATGAAGAAGTACTTTTCAATTTTTAATTGAAGGCTTCGAATCATGGCTTCATTAGTATCCTATTTATAAAAATATGTTCATACTTAAGACCTATAAATATGCGGATATTTGATCAGTGTTTCAATTTACCATCAGGTATCATATTTTGTAATATTATCAAGGTGCAATAAAATTGCCATTCATGATAATTTCATGGCAAATTCAAAAACTTTGCATTTGTGCATATCTTTATATTGATGCAAAGAATCTCTTATGTAATCTCAACTTATTTCATCAAGAATTGATAACGCAATATACATTAGAGTGAATTGTACGTACGTAAGCCAAAATATTCCAAACATTCAAATTTTAAGATGGCTCTCACGCCAAAAGTATTGTACCAAAATTATCATCATTCAGTCAAAAGTTGCATAATGCGTAGAAAATAATCCATTAGAATTCTGGTGACCATAGCCTGTTTGGTTTAAAAGATATTCAAAAAGTTCGCCAGCGGGGGAGGGCGAAAAACGTCCCCCCTCCCCAGTGAGACGAGGGTTAATTCTCGGGGAATTTCACGAAAAGAAAGTTCATCTTCAAAGTGTTCTAATTCAGGATCGACTACTCTGTTTACTATTTCGGAACTACATGTGTATCGCATTTCCGCTGACATGAATATAACGTTAGCATGGATTTTCCTGACAATTATGTAGGAGATTTGAGGGCGCGTAAGTGTCTGAAAATGTCCTATATTATTGTCTGAAAATAAATTGTTGATACTATTATTGTGCGTATGAAATGGAGTAGGCAACAATGCTACGAGAAAAGTGGGCAACAATGCTATGACTGCACATGGAGATATTCGCGAACTGAGATTTCTAAAATATCTTCCAAATGCTTCAATGCAAATATCATCATTGCAAGCGGCATTGTTGTCTTGCTTTTCCACATTGTACCATAGCTAAATTGCGCACAATATACAGCTGAATATTTAATTGAACACATTGTGATTTCATGTGTTATTTTGAGGCCACGAAATGATCCATTTCAGTCTTAATTAATCCTGAAGACGTGCATGCGCCAATTGCGTCATGAAAATAGGCAAGCTTTAATTGAAAAAGTGTGATCTGTTACCCACGCCGGCAACATATGGCTTCCTACGTGCAAAAACATGTAAGTTATGTAATATGTAGGCCTATGTTTCTTTCATGTGTGTGCTTTCTGAGACAACTTTGAAATGACAATATTGAATCAACTACAGAAGCAATGCATGCACTATTTTAGCGGAGCATAAAAAATAATCAAAAAGAGAATAATTGTTCCACCGGTTTGTATCTATTAATACTTATTAGCTGTCATTCAAAAAAAACTTTGAAGAATTAACCAGTGGTCGGGCCATAGATTTTTCCATTTTTTTCGCAGCGCTACAAAATTTTCGCAGGTCTACTAATACAAGCAAATTATGGCATCATATTTCATGATTATGAAGAGTAAAACACCGGTCTTATCAAAACTTGACCAACGCCCAATATCTGTCGGGAGAAGCTGATTTTTCAAAATGTCTTCTGCAATTTCCGCAATTAAGTGCTTTCTTGTAGTAACCAGATTTTTCGAAAGCAACTACGTTTCGTCATTGATGACTCAGAAAAGATTTTTCACAAATATCTGATTACATGAACTCGCTACTACTGCCATCTATTGTTTCTTAGGAGCCATTTTGTTAATACTAAACTGCTTAAATTATAAAACTGGCATTTTGTTACCGAATCCATGTTATCAACTGGTACACACATGTACATGTAGTAAATATAGCCAAATGTCACTAAACGTACAACTAAACCACCAACAAAAACTTTGCAACAAAAATTCTTGCTACTACATGTCATATAAGACATGCTCCCTTCCAGTTGATAACAGGCGCTGACAGGAAGGTCACAACAAAAGGAAATAAACCAATCAGCAATTGACAGAAAGTGTAAGTTCTCATCAGAAGAAAACAAGTAATAATTACGGATCGAAAGAGAAATAACGGATGATGTAGAAATTCAGCCGTGTGGAAATCTCAACTTGTAAAAATGCAACAATTCTGTAAATAAAAACCTTGAGCATGATGTCTTTGAGTATGATATTCTCTTTCCATAGACTCCTCCTGCTCCTCACGCAGCTGTCTTGCTTGGTTTTCCACTATTATTTTCCCATCAATTCTCTCCGTCTCGGAATGCATCGAGCTTGAGGGTATAGGTCTACCCCAAATTTCCCGGCACGTGGAGGAACTGAAGTCGATCAGTGGTGACTGCACAAGCATTGACATCTGTTTGCAGGAAATTGCTGGAATAAATGGTAGCCGAATTAATCTTATGATCACTTTATTTCTGCAATAGACGAAGGTCTTTAGGCCGAAAACTTGTGTGCCAATGAATCTAATTCGAGCAGAACAAAATGTGCTTTCCTGCAATATTGTCAACTCCGGCTCGATAGTTCTACATCATATTAATGTTCTACAGTCCGTTTCATAAAAAGTGGATCATCCTAAAATTTGACTAAATAAAACATATGTATGATACAGAAAGCATTTTTCATGTTATTTCATGTCCCTAATATATTTAAATGTCCTTATATAATCTGATAAGCTATGATACAGTAACGGTTCTTAAGAAGCTAATATTTTGTGGCCCTACCCTTATTGTCAATGACATTACCACTTCATCTAGGCATTGATTCGATGATATCGTTGATTTTTGACTGATCTAACTTTCTCCACTCTCTTTTTAACAGTGACGTAAGTTGTGATACGCCATCTGTAGGTAGCAGTGAACGACGAACGTTACGTTTTAGAATACTCCATACATTTTCTATGGGATTCAGATCAGGAGAACGAGCTGGCCAAGATAATGTCCTAAGCCCTAATTGAGACTTGCATAAGTTGACTCTACTACTCCTGTGACACGTAGCATAATCATCCATAAATAACCAAGTCGATGGATCACCAAGTTGATCTGTCATTTGGCCAATGTTCATTCGTAAAACATTCACATAGCGTTCAGAATTCTTGATTCCTTGCTGTATGTGAAGTTCAGAGCGGCCATTGGTCCAAATGCCAGCCCAAATCAGTAGAGTCGCACCACCTTGTACCCGGGGACGATGTAAATGTCTCGGAATTTCCTGATCAGATTTTATCCATAATCTCAATCGACCATCACTATCCTTCAGACGGACTGATGCCTCATCAGACCAGACAACCCGATCCCATTGATTTCGCCAGTGACAATGACTCATTGCCCATATGAGACGTCTTTTTGTATGCTGATCTGATAATTCGATCTGAGAGGTCCTCTTACAGCTCTTGAAATTCGACTCAATAAGAAGTCTTCTACGAATAGTGGACTTAGAAATAGACGAGTCTAGTGCAGCCATCTCAGTTAACGAGAGACTTGGATCAACTTTAACAAATCTCAAAATTAGACGGTCTCTACGTTTGGATGTTTTGCGTGGACGGCCAGAGCCCTCTTTACGACAGAGTCGAAAATCATCATTATGCCATCGATGCACATTTGTGTAAGGGACATTTAGTCGCTTGCTTGTAGCTCGCAAAGAAAACTCTAGTTCTGGCAAGGCTGACACTTTGCCTTTTGTGAATGCGATCTCGTTATTGTTCATTTGTGCTTTGTATTGTTTTCAACCGGTAAGAGATAGATTTCTAGCTGAAAGCAATCAGGAGTGCTGCCAACACCACCGCAACGAAGTCAGGAAGCTATGGAACTTGAAGTCCAGTTAATCACATGTAGCAGTTACATTATTGTTGATGAATAATGGTGCTATACTGGCTCTGATTGACGGATTTTCTTTATTTTTGTTTTGCTTGATAGCTTTTGGCTTGTAGAACAACATACTACATAACAAAGGAAACAAATGTAATTTTATGAGAGTGAGGTATGATTTTGTGTAACATTGCTAAATGAAGATCAAATAATCTACTACTTTTTTATCTATAACAGGAAAACAACTCAATATTCATGCTTGAAATTTCCAACAATGATATCAGTAAGCACAACTGACATATCTTCCAAATTTCAGAGAAATTCGTTCAAGTTTGGCGGAGTTAGACAAAGTTGAAGTTAAGGCGATGTTTAAGGGTGATCCATTTTTTATGAAACAATCTGTACATTCCTTCGTCAGTTTCTTTTTGTCCGATGTCTCTATCTTTTATCTCTTAGTGTTCTGAAGCATCGAATTTATTGTCACAATGTTATTTTCCCTTTTTCGCTGTGACTGTATCAACTTTTCTGATGGTCATCTTTCGGATTCTCTCCTCTTTCTCCTCTTGCTCTTTCAAACAAGCCTTGGAATGCCGCTTGGCCAACGACACTTTTTACAAAGACTGTCTGTGATTGGCAGCGTGTGGCAGAACTGACTGTCGAAAGTTAGGTCAACGCTCACACACTATGTTGATCCAAAGCAGATGTCTCGAGATTCGGACATTTTTTTTATGAACTTTGCATCCCTTAAGCGAAAATTCCATAGCAGTCTATTTTCCAGGGCAAGCTAAGAAAGTTTCTGCCTATCTGGTATAAAATGGGATAAATTTTTCGCAGCATCCACCAGTGGCGTAGCAGACCACCTCAGATGAGGTAATCTGAGTCCAATGAAAGAACCGGGAAAAGAACGTAGGCCTACATGTAAATTCCAAGTCAATTTTTAGTCCTTTAGGCGCATTGCTCAAAATATATTTTTTATTATTATAATTTAAAGAGCAAAATCAATTTTCATAACAACTCCATTTCCACTTATAGTCATTACCAAAAACAATACAGGTAAATCATAACACTATAACCTGATGTATTTACTTATGATATAACAACTTTACTTGACGATCTTTCATTGAAGCAAACTTGTCGATAATTGTGTCAACGAACGAACACTCTCCTGATAAGTGTTTGAGAAGAGAAGTTTCGATGCTTAAAAATACCAGTTGTTTCATGCGTTCTTGAGTCATGGTGGAACGCAGGTAGGTCTTGATTCGCCGAAGCACACTGAAGGTTCTTTCACATGTCACCGATGTTAGAGCAATTGTTTGTGAAGCCATTAATGCTTTAGAGACAAGAGGTAGAGCGTCACACAAATCCAAGGAATGCATTTGTTTAAGAAGGGTAGAAGGATCATTTGCTTCTCCAAGTGCCACTCGCAAATCTGAATCAGTGAATAGAATGTGTAATTCGTTGCGCAACTTCTCTTCTTCTTCTTGAACTAAATCTGGGTGATGTTTCTTCAGTTCATTCACAAGTCGTACAACTTCAAATGCATCAGCTTTCAGTACATCAAATCTCGATGGCTGAAATAGTTTTATCCACTGAAGACTTTCGATGTTTTCAAATCGTTGGTCTAACTGAAAAATTAGTGTATCGATGATTTCGTACATTAATCGCTTAAGTTTATCCTTCTCAAATTGGGATGACGAAGATGATGGCTTAGGCCTACTTGGAGTGTAACCGCTGTCAAGGAGATGTTGCTCGTTGATTTGTGGGACTCTCTTTTCATGATTAAAAAAGTAAGGCTCATATTGCTTCGCTTCCTCGACGAACGTTTGAAAGGAAACTTCAGAGCGTAGTTCACACAAGTTTGCACGATAGTCTGCTACCTTCGAAGATATTTCAGCTGGATCAATCATCACACCTTGAAGTTTCTTTTGTCATCATGTCGGATAATGCGAAAACTTTACGAAAAAAGAATAAGAGAAACACATTCTCACAATTTCCCAATTGATATCGCAATCCTTTCGCTTCAGCGCGGGTGTAGCAATCAATTGAGCAAGCAGAGGATTCCGAAGAAATATTTTCTAAAACATTGAAAATTTCACAATACTTAGAAGAAATAGCACAGACAGATTTTCCTCTCGTCAACCAACGCGTAGTTGACGCAAGAGGCAATGGACTGGATAACATAGAAGCACGTTTTGGTGAAGCGCGAAAAAATGTTCCGAAAAATATTGATACCAACGGAATATTCTTACTGACACTTTGTGCTACTAATGCCCATTTGTGTGCATAACAATGAACGAAGTTTGCTGAGGGCCAAATCTCCTTGATCTTAGTTTGCACTGAATTGTGCTTACCCATCATGTTACTTGCACCGTCGTATGACTGGCCGATCACTGAAGTATTTTTGGTTACACCAACGGACTCAAGACTTTCACATATTACACAGGCAAGATTGTTAGCTGATCTGTCTGCTGACACATTGACAAGGTCAATCAGATGTTCGAAGACCGATCCATTGTGAACAAGTCGGACACTGACAGCCATTTGACTTGTATTTGAAATGTCCGTTGTATCGTCAGCAATTATAGATATAAAAGGAGCACCTTTGATTCGATTCTCGATTTCACCGCGAACCTGATCATACAAACACTTAATCAAGTCGTTTTGAATATCAGGTGATAATCCTGAAAATGGGAGACTGTGATCAGGAGAGACACAATTTTTAATCAGCGGATCAGAACTAAATTCACTGAGGAGCTTAATCAATTCAATGAAATTTCCACGATTTGGACTGTCAGTGCTCTCTGAATGACCTCTAAAAGAAAGGCCTTGGCAAACAAGGAAAAGAGCGGCTTTAATATGATGTCGCATCATTTCTCTGTTCTTCATCACTTCCTCGTTGTGCATATTTCTCAAAGTTTTGAACTCCTCATTTAACATTTCATCGATCCTTACTTTGCCAATAAGTTTAAGAGAGGTGATCGCGGCCAGATGCGTAGGAGATTTTATATGTCTCTTCACATGATTAGAGAAATTCGCCAAGTCGAGTAATCCTCTCGTCGATGAAAACACTGTCGTTTTTGGTTTAAAGATAAGGCACGGAAAGCAGAAAAGTGTCTTTCTAATGGGGCAACCAGTCAGCCATTCGTATTTTTGATATTGCACACTAAGATTGCACTTTCTCCTTCCTTCAAAGGTGAAAATCGGCTTATCTCTTCCTTTAGCTTTTAGTTCTATTTTCTTTGCGTAGGATAAAGGAGAATTTTGTAAATTTATCAATTCCTCGACAGTTGCCATGAGTATTCTCCGTTATAAGTAGCGATGTAATTGAGTAATAGCGAAGACCGGAGAGGGTGGTTACACTCTGCTAGCAGATATTGATTCTAGAATATCAGACAGCAGACACATGGCAGGAGGGCGACGCAGAGAGGAGACGTATCATTACAATGTTTGCTGCATCCAGACCAATCAGAGGCGCGCTATTGATAACTCTACTGCTGTACAGGTGTGATTCTGTCGCGAGATAGAATACTCGTATCTCTCCGCCTGTGTTAAAGAAGTTTTGTGAATTGGAAAACGGAAACATCGAACAAGATTATATGACCTTCATGTTAATCAAAATCCTATCATCACATATTTGTAATTTCATTTTCGTTTGTAAATTCCGGTGTATTCTCAGATTATTAGAATACTATAGGCGCTACGCCCCTGGCATCCACGTCTTTAGAAGGCGTCTTCAAATTTTCTGAATGGAAGGTAAGAACCGTTTGTAAGACGAGAGTGCATTCATTTAGCATCACTCATCTCTTGATTTGATCTTTTCGGGTGATCTTCAGAGCCAACAGCTGTTCGAAGATACTTTGGACAACTTAATGGCAATGTAACTGATAAACCAAGTCTAAACATTCTGTTTTCTGCATCCAACAGGGCCGTTGCATCACTAGATAAATATCAAAAATACGAGTAAATCTTATGAGAAGGTGGATGTCGAGCGCTTCAAATGACTCCAGTTGCGTTCAGAATTTCAATATTCATTTTCATTTCATATTCAGAATTCAAGAATTTGAATTTTATTTGTTTCGTCTATGCATTAATTGAAAAATTATTTGAAATCAAGTCGGTTATCATTCTTTTATAGAACTATCGGCAACTTCTTAAACATGGTTTTGAAAATTTCGTATGCGGTTACAACATCCATACTAACTCAGTAGATGCTAAGAACTACTGCTGTAATTCTTCTATTTTGCTGAATCTGTTACAAGATGTAAGACGCTGTAATAATAATATGAAGCTTTAACTATATGATAACATAATGAATAACATGCTAATTAGTTGTCATTAGTTTGCCTTTTACATCCTGTAGACCAGTATTTATTCTATTAGACAACAGGTTCATTTAAATGCTAGAATTACAAGGTTTCAATTTTTCGCAGGACCAAGTCAACTTTTTTCTCAGCTAGTTCATTCTTTTTAGCATTTTCGCAGATTTTCGCAGTGCGAAAATTTTCGCAGCTGGCCCGACCACTGGAATTAACTTCGAAAAAATTGTTCAGCAACCATTAATATTTTCCTATTCTTTACAACCCCCGTCCGATTGTCTTTAAAATTATTATTTAATAATGTGATTGACTCCCAACCAAAGAATTAAAGTGCTTTAATTAAAAAGTTAAAAAGACCATGAAGACTGCTCTTTATCCTTCCTCTATGGCTCCGACATTTTTCATGTGATGGTATTCTATCGCCAATGATTTAGAAGATCATGCAATACTAAAAAATTATAGTACAAAGTGTGAATCCTGATATCAGTGTTGCATCAAATCCGCACAAGGGTTTTTCCATAGAAATCCATTGCTCAACATTCGGTCCAAAATAGAACACCGAATCTCAATCTTCAAAAATGGCTATAAATTATTGGCATCATAGAAATTAGCAGTACCATAGAACGTCTACCACTCCTAGATATATGTACAGTAACCTACTGTCTACGAGGAGATTTCTGTGTAACTCCGAGTAGACAGCTAGGTTACGTAGTAGATAACTCATGACGCTGGAGGGCATAGAAATTAACATAGAAACATAGAACAACATTAGAAAGTCCTAGAATGGAAATTGCATGAAAATTATGGCACACGCTGCGGGAACTTAGTTGGGTCAAAATGCAACTTGTGCGATCTGGCTTCCATGTTTTTTGATTGGCATTTATATTTATCAGGCCAATTCTTGATCTGGATTGTTGGACCTTGTCCAAAGACCATGTACTCAAAAGCAATAGTGAATTTACAAAATGCTGCGCCAACAGGGTGACAAAGAAGGAGATCCTTTTAAACGCTCTGTAGGTTCATCATTTTGAAATATCGCTCCGATAATCTATCAATAGTATAATCAGACTCATACGCAACTTGTAATGTCGATTTACAGAACATGCATAACTCCAGCTTGAAATCAGAGGCCAAGAAATCCTAGAGTATTCATTTTACTTTAAAGGGCTCCCCTGTTCACTAAATGTGAATAATTTTCAAAGTCTCTAAATGCATTCGAATATCAGCTTCCAAAATATCACGTGTCATTCAATGATTAATTGAAAAGTTCCAGCGACATTTCATTTATTTGAGAAATGATTGTCGGTAAAGAAACTATCAATGTGTTTATTCCAGAAAAGCGCCAGGTTTCTTAGCCGCTTGAAGAAGAAATTATCCACTGATTAGACTTTCTATCTGTGAATTCTCCAGATGTTCTTACAAACAGCACACCGACCACTTTCAATTATGATTTTGTGAACCAATTTTTAATTCGAATTCTAATATTGAAAAATAGTTGTCAGTGACTGCTACAAATAGACACACTGTATTAATCCATCGAATAGTAGGCTATTTCACATGAAACAATGCCGCCATCTCACTTGCAATTTTCTTCATGAAAATCCTGCAATTAGGTGTCAACAACTTCCACAACCAACTTGGCCATCATTGTACATAGGCAAGATATCAAACTTCCATTCTAGTGTACTATTATCCACTTCTATGCTGGAGGGAGATATCTGTTTAAATCCCGACAGCCGAAGGCTGTCGGGATTTAAGTTTGATATCTCACTCCATGGTCATGAGTTATCCAGTATGTTAAACCATAGGATTCAATATGTCACCTTCAGGGATCTATTTAGATATATCCCGGACAAAAAGTAAATCCCGGACGCTATTTCATTCAATACTACATTCAAATTTCAAAGAATATTATGAGATTGCGCATAGTAATTTAATCATAAATCAAAGCTTGGAATGGTATGCTGAATTTTGATAGGCATCCTGTGATCAGCGGACTCTCCGAAGAGCAAATTCAAAGAATGATAAGTGAAACATCATACGACCAAAATTGCAATTTTAGTGAAATTCAATTTCCTGATATGAACAACCAAATGCCAACAACAAGCAAAAATCAGCAACAGCACAGATTTGTTGAAATCGACAGCATTAATGACACGAACAATCAGGTAATCCCGAAGAACACAGTCAAACGTGATAGGTGGGCGATCAATATGTTTACGTATTGGTATAAGCAAAGGTTCAATGCAGATGTGCAAGTACAAAATTTGACCGATGAACAACTTATTGACAATGTATCTCGCTTCATTCATGAAACAAGAAAAGATGGCGGAGGATGCTATTCTCCAACTAGTCTCGTCAGCATTATAACCCACGAGAAGATATGAAATGTGCCTATGCCCAATCTGAGATCCAATACCATAGATCTATGTTGCGCTCTATAGATCCATTTTTACATAGACTTCTAAATTTCTCTGGACAGATAGGTTGAAATTGGCTTCCTACATGATCAGGCCATACACTTGAAAAGGTGGCCATGCCGGATTGCGGCTTTGCAGTTGTTTGGAGAAGCATCTAGGCAGAAATTGGAATTATGATGGCAGTCTTTAGATAACGCTTTTTTCATTTCTTCCACTTTTCTTCTTTGCTTGCCATGATGATGTATGTCCTTCGTGGTGACATTGAAGTCACATTCCTGGAATTGAAGGTTACATAAGACGGAATGTTTAGTTGGGATATAATACTTTCTACTAACTCGATGCAGCTACAAATTCAAATTTCTTTGTTATGCTGAGAAATATATGGTTGTTACACTGTCATTGCATTTCGGTTGACAATCACCAGCGATGTATTTGTTTGGTATTTGCATTCGAATGAATCGCACAAGAGACTCACTTCAAATAGTCATCTATCACTTCGATTAGCTGTAAAGTTCGATCTTCTGTAACACAACTGTTGGTTGGCCTGAACATGTAGAAAATGATTTCATATTTTGCTCAACTATCTGTCCAGAGAAATTTAGAAGTCAATGCATTTTTATAACAAACTTAGATATTTCAATGAAATACAAACTTAACAATATCTTAAATATCATAGTGATTTCAGCGGAGAAATACTTGATTTTGAATTGAGCGGAGAAATACAAATGGAAGTATATGATCATGGAAATCTAAGAATTCCACAAGATAGGTCAAATATAGTCTATTCTTTTGTGAAATAGGAGAGGAAGAGCACGGTCATCAACTATGCAGTAGTGGACTTTAATGATGAGCTGTTTAACTTTGACATTGAGGAAAAGCAGTAGAAAAAGGCTACGATCAAATAAGAAAGGAATTGAATGAATTCCAGACTCAATACTAAGACGATAGAAAAGTCGCGCTTTACTTCAACTGATTCAAGCGAAGGCATGAATAATGGAAAGTGGCTCATGACTACCAGAGGAAGGTATCAAGAGCACTGAATGAGGATTGCCTATCAAAAGATGGAGACGAACTATCTGTTTGACTGCTTCTTCATATAGCTCAAGAAACAAAATGGCGATCTGTATCCACTTCCTACATGGAAATCTTTTATGTTTTCTATAACAATATCATCTCAACTAAACGGAAGGACGATGACCGAAGGGTTCCATTTTGAATTGACGACCACCTCAACAGCAAAAAGTAAGTCTTCATCACATTTATTCTTGGCATTTCAATATCTAAATTCTAAACTACTGAATGGATTAAAATGAACACGAATTGCATTTGCTCTAATTTATTTACCTACTCATGCTAGAATTTTTAACCTGCAAATAGGCTAAGTTCATTTTTGTGACATTTAGAAATTTATATCTATGCCTACATAACAAAACACATGCAAAAGTCGTGTGATAGTTGGAATGTATTTATGATTCAATGAAATCATTGGCTAACGAGCAATAGTGCTTATTCAACGCCAAAAGCTTGAGCTATTGAGTATGTGGTGCAAGTCATTTAAGCAATATAAACTGGTAACGGAACATATTCCATCTTTTATTTGTTTGCTTATTATTTAATTGAAAAATACAAATGATAGGATCAATGGCATCAGATTATGATGCCAAATACTGTAATATATTTCTTGACTTTACTTCATTGACTACAAATACCATAAATTTGTTAACAATTCGAATTGTTCTAATTCTTATAATTCTGTTTTAATTCCAGCTCCCCTTCGAATGATGGATCAATTGTGGCTGCACCACACAGCTGCTATCAAATCCAAATTTTCAATGTCGTGGACATACTACAACAAGCAACAAATTTTCTAAGCAATGAGATCCAAGAGACGTGATGCAGATGACATAGTACTATACCTTCTTTCCAATGTTATAAAACATTACTACTTTGACATATCTATTGTCTTTTGGCCGGAGATATATATAGTGAGAGTTTTCAGTAGATATCAGGGTAATTCATTGTCAGAGTTGGTTACACATAGCTATAACATCGAACTCATAAAAGAGACACTCGAATATACTCGTGTAGCTCAGAAATTAGACCTCATTTATTGACCATGTCATTCTTTTTTTAAACCTATTTATTTGGTCAATGGCGAAAATCATTATTAAAAACATATGGTTATATATCTAGGAGTCCATGACGTCTACTTCCATATATTATCTACTTCTATTAATGACATTATGTAATACATATCACAGATTTGCTATTTACTGTGTTTTTGGCAGATGCCTATCAGGCAGATAATTTGCACTTAAGTGAGAGCATTTCGATATTCGACAATTTCCAAACACGTAAATAGCGAAGAATTATGAATACGTGCACCATCAACAAGTCATGTATTATCTTCATAATTTTGTGCATTTTTGTATTTGCTAAAACACATTCAGTTGTGAATATAACGAATAAAACAGACAAGTCACCTGATGAGTTGCACACATCATATATGCACGATATAAATGCGATAATGTTGGAGTAAATGAGCACTAAAACAATCAATTTTAGCATTGATGTACCGGCGATATCGCTTATCATAAGGATGTCCATGTAAATAGATAACAATGGCGCATTACGGTTTTGATGAAAAGGGCATTTTATTCTTTTGAAATTCTATCTATTGCCATTTAGTTGCATGGTATGTAATTGAATTCATTTTAAAGGGTTCGATTTACTTCATTTTTACAGTTCATAGTATAGAAGACTTTTCAAATGACTATGAATAATTTGTAATTTCTTATTTCTCAACATATATCGGCAACATACTCGTACACTGCATGCTTTACTGCTACTTGTGAAACCTAGACATTCTCAACCAGTTGAAAGACAGCGAAAGCAATGCCCTATAGAGCTAAACTGGCTGCAAATTTTTTGTGTTTAGGGATGACCGCAATAGCTTATAATAAATAACCATGCAATTGATTGATAACAAGCTCGTAGCAGCTAGGCTACAGCGTCGAGTGACGTCGTTAAATGAAATAGGTCCTGTTAGAATTATAGCCGCAGATTAGAAGAAGATGATATTTCTAGACATTCCTATATCATTTTCCAAACGTGCATTTTCTGTAATATTAGAAATTTAATCTGATTAGGCTTCAGACGCCTAATTTGCCACTATGATGAGTTGAAATCTGCTTGCGCAGCAACTATTATGTCGGATGGACACATTGAATCATCTTATTTGGGATCTGATTCCAATATTTTGCGTAGTTGGGAGTGCCGTTTTCGTCATAGATTTTTAATTTCTTTTTTCGAGTTCGTTTAGCTATCGTTATCGCTTCATTTTTGTCGCGACTTTTCGCTTTCACTTTCGTATTTTTAATATATCACTATTAATTGATAATTTGAAAAGGGCTTAAAGAATTACTGAAAAATTGCTTCATTTGTTTAGTTGTCAATTTACAAATATTGTATGAATAGTGCTTCTCAGTTTCTTGCATAATATTTTGCTTATTTAATGTTTTTAGCCCGAGATAGAAGATGGCTGTGCATGTATAAATTATAAAATAAGCATGATTACTGCACACTGCACTAGTGATACAAATGGAAAATTTTCCGGAAAATTTTCCAATTTTTTCAAAATTTTCTGGAAATTTTGTTTTGGAGACTTATTATAGTCGTTTGAAAACTTCTCTATCATCCCTGTATGTTAACTTTTGGAACCTGCAACTGCACCTTTTCCATGTCTATTTCAGATCATTCCAAATGAATTTCAGATTTCGCTAGCTGAATTTCAGTATATCTGTCACAAGCTCAACTTTGAAAAGATCTTTAATTCAACCGGAGATCTCCAATTCATCTGGACCATATCTGAAATCGATTTGGAACTATCTGAACCATCTGAACTAGAAATGGAGGATGTGTACTCAACGAAGATATCAGACAATGTGCCAGAAGTTTGAATTGCTATCATAGATATTCTTTTACTCATCAGTCATCACACATATCTTTAGTTTCCAAATATCTCACGAGTTTGCAGTCTTTATATCTTCCAATATGGTCGCTCATGAATGCTGCGTGGACTGTGTGCTTATACTTCATCACATGTTCATCAACACATAGAGAATTTGCATCACTATGATCAACGCTTCATGATAAAGCTTAACTTTCAAGCTAACAATTAGCAAACTCCAAAATGAAGCACATTATTTTTGATCCAGATCTTTCACATTGCATAAAATTATACCCCTATTGTAAAGCAAGATTCACGTTATCCCAAACGATGTGATAATTAAAAATGCTAACAATTTAAGCCACTAGTGGCAAAGGAATGTTCAAAAATCCGCGGACGGAAATCGTTTTGCTACGATCGCTTTAATCGAAATAATGGTGAAATCAAGAGTTTTAGACCCAGTTTATTATTACGCAGCTGCCTCGGCAGTGGAAGCGCTCAAATTATAGAGCCTATCACAAAAATTCAAAACTTTCAAAATTTTCCAAAGTTTTCCACAATTTTCCAATATTTTCCAAAATTTTCCAATTTTTCCATAATTTTACACGGAAAATGTTTATCACTACATTGCACAGATATGCGAAATTTATTAGTTTCACAAAAACTCTCTCACGGGTCATTTTCAGATAAATGAGCCATTTCACGAAAACAGAATCTCTAAGACTACATGTCCCTAGCTTTTCTGTAACATTCATCACGATAAAAATAATAGATTTTTTCATCAAGTCGCATTGCTGTTTGTTTATACGAACTTACATTAATTGTGATGCGCTGCAAGTGTGTGAATAAGATATAGCTTGGCTACTGTGTTGACGGGTTATAAGAATTGTGCAGCCCTTAGTACATCGCAGAAAAGTCAAGTAGATTGTTTAAGAGTGTGTAACATTCGTCACAAAGCTTTCGGATAGACAATTTGATGTATTATTAACTAGTATTGCACTGTAGTAATAGTCTACCTGCACTAACAAAAAAATCAATATTGAAGAGTTTCAAAACAAACTATTTTGATATCCGCACAATATTAGATAAGAGATGAAATTGTAACATTCGTCACCTAAGTATACAAATATAACAATTTTAGTTAAGGTTCTTCTATCGTATTTTTGTCAATGAAATGTCATCCAAAGTATCAATTTTGTTGTTCCAGATGTCTCTATCCGCTGCTGAACGGTCGAGGAGGTATAGATAAAGAAAGAAAGACGATTTTGTCTTTAAACAAAGGAATAGAGAGCGACAAAGAAAAATTATGCTCCTGTTGGTCAGTTTAACCAAAGGAAACTGATGCAAAAACGTGTACAAAAACACCGCGAGAGAAATCCTCCCTTGCAACCTAGGGTGGTGACAAGTGTTTTGAAAAATATTAATTTCTCACATTGGACTTATTATAATTTCTTTTTTTCAGGGGAATGATCATCGCAAGCAGATAACCAGGAAAAGAACATGCTGCTTCACGAGCTGACAGAAACAATAGAATAAATCTTCGAGCAAAAGATGAATTGAAAAGGAAGTATTGCACAAAATATAAAAATTATGGAATTTATAATATTATTATAATATTAAATTGATTAATAAATTAATTAAATTATAATTATATGATCCATAATTTCTAAAATTATGTAAGTAATTATATAATTAAAAAAATTATATAAAATATATAAAATCAAAGCTTCATTCCGTTATTGGCTTAGGAGTTCCGTGCCATGTCATCATTTGAAATCTGTCATGCTGTTGCACTGTTTGCATTCGTGGTCAATACATAGACTGTACATGTGAAGAGGCAGATTTTCGTCAAAAGTGGAAATAATGAAAAAAAAATCCTCTCAGAAAAAAAGACGTGATTTTCTTAAAAGCAGACGACTAAAATTATGTGAATATTTATTTGTTGAAAGTTCATTCATTTTCGAGAGTGATGAGAAAAAACAAAAGATAAGTGGGGAAATGAGTACAAGAGAGGTGCTACCGTAGTCTATAGTTCATACTTCAGCATGGTAGATGATCGTATAAATTATCAAGAACTATCTGATACTGAAACATTTGTTCAAAGGAAACATTTGCGCAAAGGACAGTGAATCAAAAAACACGTGTGGTAATCAAAACCGCATTAGTCCTACATCTTACACCGACTTGCAGATAATCGCAAGAATCCTACGCTTTTCTTGCGCTCTTACAGAAAATCGAAATCCTCCGCAGGATCTTGCAGCACTATTGCAAGATATCTTACCGGCAAGATATCTTGAAAATATTGCTGATCCTCTTCCATCAATGCATCATGTTTCCTGAGATATAGCACAGAAAACCGAAATACTACTGCCAACTATCAATATCAAGACAAAGCTACTCGACAGCATAATTGATAATTGTCTATAAAATTCCTAATTCGATTGTTGCATTGTAAATTCAATATTCTATCATAAGAAAATGGAACGAAGAATTACATCAACTTTCGAAATGAGTAGTGACTGACGTAGAATCATCCTTTTGATTTGAATTGGTTATCATCTCAGTTGTTTGCATCCGAATGCAATCTTGCCGTTCAGAAAATATAGCATATTATATATATTGCTTGGTTTAGAGTTCATATGCCTCGAACTCCCTAGCTCGAGGCAGCTCTCAAGCAAGGACGCCATGCCCACCAGAAGTAAGTCTGTATCCATTAACCTCATGTTTCTCAGGCAAAAACCTACTGGATGCTTATTCATTGCTGGCATCCACACTTATTCGTTTGTGCCAACATCAAATTGATTTGACTGCATAAATCAATGCATTGAAGTCCCTCAACAGTATCCATGTTCACAGAAATCCCTGCTAAGTCATAATGCTTGAAGAGATGGTTGAATTCGTAGGATTGTTGGCAAGACAAATTACGTCCAACAAACACAGCTTTTGCCATATTGTCAGGATTACCGATAATGGAACATAACTTCCTAAATTTCAAATACTTAACTAAATTCATTGTTGCTTTCACTTTAGCTCTGCACAACTTAGTCAATGCTTTAAACAAGAAAGTGCACCACATTTTATCAATATTAAATTGTCACGAGTGCTTTTTACTTTTCTTACTGGAAATCATAAAGAAAACTTTAAACTTGACAGATAATACATGAAGTACTAACCATAGGCATCGGATTACAGCATCATGGATCTACGGATACAATGGATAATTTGCAATACACAGCTCGGATTACAGCAATATTTAGTAATCCATTTTGATGCAATTTGATGGCTATGGTATTAGCTATTCATTATGAAGCCTCTCAAAATATTTCAGAGTTCAAAAAACTTTCAATATGTCGGAATGGGAGGTTCTTGCTCACTGCATTATCAGGAAAGAAGAGGCTGTCCAGAACTACGACTTTATTTGGAGCAAGTTAATAGCGTTGCCCGACGCGATTCGTCACTGAGGAACGTTTAAAATGTGAATGGCAGGGTTCAGGTGCTACGTTTTATCTGACCGAAGTCGAATGGGCGTCTCCTCATCCAATGTCATTACGTCTATTCATCAATTCAATTGATGAAATCACAATTCGATCTGTTGTTGAAAAAGTTTGGTCTACGACAATTAGCCTTGTGCATTGCAAAAGTTCATTCTAGCTTTTCATTTGGATGGGTACTTGTGTGGCGGCAGCAACTATTGGAATTTCGGACTTGGAAGATATCAGCTGATTTGTGTTTAACTGTCTTCGTTTCAGATGTTGCTAATTGTCATAACAACTTAATGCGTCTGTTCGATTTTGACTACCCGGTCCAAATTCGGGCTCATCTGACTGAATAATCAACATTCCACTTCTGTTGCGACATATGTTGATGAAACTTCGCCGATTGACAACAGTAATGATTCAAAATTTTGGCATCTCATAAATTCATGTCTGGTGACATGCGTTTGCCATGAATAGGTGAATTGCATGCGGTAGAAACAGCTTGTGATTTTGCACGATTGCGATTTTGCCTCATGAAGAAGATTTTCTGGCAGCTTCCTGGATGAATGCGAGTCCAAGCATGATACAGTGAGTGGCACTTCATTGTTTTGCGCCTATTGTTTTAATTAGCTAATTAATTTGTCAAAGTAAATTAGGTTAAAACAATGGGTATTCCGTGAATAATTAATTGAATTACTTTCATTTCTAAAATTAACGGCATATTGTGATATTCGTGTAATCAGTCAGATATTTTTGTGTATGCGAATATTCCATCCATTGCATCTAAATATTTTCATTGATTCCTTTTGCAAATAATAAGCGGAATCTGCAAGTTTATTGAATTATCCAAATAATTTGAGAATTTGTATATATTTTTCATCAAATCCATTTGTCTAGTTTTAGCTTTTCCAGTAATTCATCTCACCGCAACTCTAAGAGTGAGGGTATTATCTTGTTGGCTTTAGGCATAGAAATGTTGTGGTTGTGTGCTTTGTAGGTCTCATTTTCAGCAGACTTCCAGAAGATATCACAGCTAGGTTGCGTTTGTGGAGTGTCTTCTGCCACTAGGAAACGTTCACAAGTCTCAATCGAAGGCTTTTATCAAGCACTAGATTGTTTGATTTGTGTTTTAGGAAAATGTGCAAATAGGATTGTATGTTCTACAAGTTGTTTTCGTTGACCATTTTCAAGTAGTTCAGTGACATTGTCGGCCGAGCCATTTTGCGCTTGTGTTCTTTGTTGGTATCCATTGTCAGGAGGATTTAGAGGGAGCTTCCAAAAGATAGTATTTATCTCAATGGTTTTGTTGAAAAGTTTAAGGAATGGCAAAATCTACAGGCTGCTCTCATCATCTACATATATTCTGATATAAAAGCTGAATGAAAGCTGGTTAGTCCTTTCTGAAATATAATTTGTACGCACATTGTGCTTTGGTCCAAGCTGATTGAAGTCAATTTCAATTTTTTTGATAGGTGTCATCGTATTTGCTGTCGGGAAGGATTGTCTAAGAGTTTGTGTACATCTAATTTGAAGCCGTCATTGATAGTTGTAAGTAGATAAGACTAGTTGGTGCTTCAAGGTTCAGCTTAATTCACACTTCTTTTTGTTGGTCAACTATTGAAATAGTCGTTTTTCTGTTTGTCTGGGTTACTATTTCTTAAAATTTGATGCCAGTAATTGAGATTTTTTGCCAAAAAGGTCATATTTGTGTGTTCACTAAAAATCATGTGACACAATTAGAAACAGTTGCCTATTTAGCGATTGATGCTCTTTTTGTTAGATACCAATTACCACCAATATCAAAGCAGCCGAAACAATGTCAAATTATATGTATTCAATTGATTCAGTACGTTGTACACACTACACACGTCTAATCTGCTAACAAAAAAACCCGATAATTACTCACAGTACTTGGGACACCTCACAGATTCGCGTTAACACAAGTAATGAAACTAACTAGAGCATTCAAATATGGATTAACTCTTAGCAACGATAACAAGTACCATGTACACGAGATATCTCGTAAGGCTCAGGTCAATAGTTATACAAAATTAATATCATGGAACAACAACGCCACAAAATTTGCAATGGCCTCCATCACATAAGCCGAACATGCTTTTAAGAAAGTGTAAATCAGCTTTTCTAGGATCTGTCCATGCTGATTTTTTCTGAATCTCGAATGTTGACAGTAAATCTCAACTAGGCCTGTGCATCCTTCACGCCGATGTTTTCAAAATCTCGCAGGTTGACAGTAGATCTACTGAATTATACCTATACATCCATCACAGAAACTGAACATTCTTTTAAGAGAATGTAAATCAGTTTATTAAGGACCTGTCCATGCATCCATGCACTTCTTTCTGAATATTTTAACTTAATAGGGTGGGTCGGGGTAATTTTGGTCCATTATTATTGAATAATGATGCATCATCGTTCTTATATAAACAGCTTGGCAGTATCCTCCATATAAGCAGAGACGTTTTAGGCTATGATGACGTCGGAATTCTAAGTGATTCTTGTTTTCGTTACGCAAATCATTTGTTTTCTGTGTCTAGTGAATCAGATGGCTACTGTAAAATAAGGTTCGGTTACGCCAAAATTGTGAGTGTTTTTACCCAACACCATGAGCTACGGATGCGTGTACAGATTCTTGAATCTATTGATGTTAATTTATTTTCTGACGATCATGATGGTGCTATCACTGATCTTTTGAAAGAGAAGTTTTCCCTTTTTTATGGCTTTATAAAGGGATCAATGTTAGAACGTGTCATCGAAGCATCTGATATATTAAACAAATGTTTCGTCATTCCTGATGTCGTTATATTCAATGAACGACATGTACTAATTTGTACCATGCCAGATGTCTACATCTATTCTTGAGTTTCATTAGAGACTCAGTGGTTATTTTTAAATATAATTTTTGGTATTAAATGACATACTCCAGGTTTTGTTTTCCATTGTCATGTAATTCACGTGAGAACACAATCCACATGCTCGCAAATATAGTGTAATACTGAAATACCACTACATCAAATTTGTAGCAAATGGATAATTTATCAGGTGTAAAGTTCGAAGTTATCAAATACTTCAAAGATTTCTGTTAGTGACGCATTACATTTACATCTATTATCCAGATAAAGGTACTAAAAATACTCATTCCATTTTTCTTTGCACTCCTTGCAGTTTCGACAATGAAGCGATCAAGAAAAGAGCCGTCACGATTTATGAATCTTTCACATGGGCTTCCTGCAAAATACTTTCTCATATGGTTAACGAATACTAACACGTATGCGAAAACTATATCAGAGAATCATACTTGGCTTTCCGACATTCCATCGCAACAGGTGAAAGCTTTGAAGAAGGTAAGCACACTATCCTTCCAATGTGAATAATTCTACTGGAAGTTACTAACCTGCTAATTTGTGATAATGGACTCATAATGGATTCATCCGATGAAGATCATTTTTATTGATGAGTAATTTAGCATCGAACTTAGCGTAAATATATACAACAGAGCTGCTCAATGGGTGTGTGATGTGTGCGAGACATATACAACACATGCACGTCCATGTTTTCAAAAATGAATATTTAATTTAAATATTTAGAGGAAGGGCCAAAATGTTTGTTGTTAACTTATTATTATCCCGATATATTTCGCTGGCCAACGGACAGCATGATCACGGATGTACAAAGGAAGGTTCAATATTTCAAAGTTATCTAGCCCTCGTGTTAAAACTATGTCACCTGTCTTATCAAGATATCCCAGATTACATCATTCCACGCATTGCTCAAAATATACTTCACCTTGTTTCCACTTTGTTTCACCTTGTATTGCCGGAAATCAGATCATGTAAAGACAGCAGAAACACAAGACACAGCTGATCGCAACACCATAAAACTGATGCATGACTTGCTTTCAATACACTTGATGTACATGTACATGTAGCCTACTACATGTACCATTACAGCTGTAGCCTAGTACATGTACCATTACAGCTGTTTACTCTATTAAAACTAAGTTGGGTCGCACATATGAGGCGCTAGAGACAAAATCTAGCGTACTACAAGCAACCGGAATACTTCAAGCCTGAACAATTGGCAGGTAAATGAACAATTTGTAGTCGTAAACAAATTAGGCAACAATCAGGCGTTTGACCAGTAGTCAACGGGAATAACGTTTACTGATAAAAATTTCATTGTAGAAATTGTCAAATAGTAAGCGTGATTTGAGTTGAAGTGGATCCAGGACTCAAGGAAACTTGCATTTGAACACGGTCTCTAGCTCAATGTATGAATGACTGCTGCAAAACTAGCCAGAACTACTCAAAAACATCCATCGAAGTTTTTTCAATTGTGAAAATGATATTCAAGTGTAATTTCTTACCAAATTTACTTTTGAGAATGTAATTTAATGCTGAATTTCGGAAATGTCAAAATCAGATTAAAAACTGAAAAGTTCACAAGACGAACGACATTTTTTGAAATTCAACCTTAAATTAGTTATAAATACAACGCAATCGATAAATTTCGTTGTTCATAAACTCAGGGTGCTCGCGCGCACTGGAATTTCTGGAAAATTAAATCGTCTCTGGAATACCTGGAATTTAAGAAATTGTTCAAATGCAGTCAGTTTAAATAGAGCTAAATATATATTTATTGATTTGAAAAGGCAAGGAAATGTGTTTGTCAACTACGAAATTGTAATATTGGATGTTCATACTTATAGACAGATAATTATACTACATGTTCACAGCTGCAGTTTATACAACAGCTTTAAAGATACTTTTTGCTTTGCATCAACCAAAAAAAGTTGAACTAGCTTTATTGGAAAGGGTGTCTCTGTATTGCAATTGTTTTATTGATTTGATAGATAGATACAAAGTTGTTGTTTTGTAGATATCATAGGCGTTTGCATTGTTTTATAAAGAAGCTCTTTTCAGAAAGGATAAATTGTATGGAAAATATATGGATATTTAAAATGTTGAGCATTTGACACTAAAAAGAGAAACAAAAGAGGTAACAAAATTTAGGGTACATTTCTTGTAGGGAATTTAGGGTACATTTCTCGTCAATTTTTAGACTTCTGTAGCCCATATTTAGTTTCTGGAATTTCTTCGTGTGAAAACCGCGGGCACCATGATAAACTACTGAAAAAAAGACAATGACAAGCTGTTTTCTCAATATTGAAAATACACCTAATCTGTAATTATTTCATATTACAGGGTGACTATGTAACGCTGAAAGGAAACCTCGGAGGTCGAATACTATCTGCTGGTTCATTGGCCAAGTGTATGGAGTCTGAAAAATATGTGGAGGCTTATGTTGCATCTAACAAGGAGAAAGCGATCGATTCCAGTCGAATTCTGGAATCACTGTCGTCTGGCGGCGAAAGTGATTGCGATACCGATTGTGAAATTCGGTTGGAACGAAGGAAAATGAGAACCCTACAAAAAGTGAATAAAACGAATGATTCTCCCAAAACCTTCATCGCCAAAGTACCATTCTGACGCTCTGTTTCATTCGAAAGTGAATCGTGCTCACAACGGATTGTGGCATCATGCGAACAGGTTCATGTTGGTTCCAGCAGTGCGGTGCCGGTTGCGCCAGTCTCTAGTGGTGATGAACACGGAAATAACTTACAAATGAACGAAATGATCGCTCTTCAAAGAGAAACAAATCACTTGTTGAGAAGACTGTTGAAGTCAAGCAATGACAAAAGACGAATGCTTACAACGGCAGTAGATAACGATGTTCCTTTACCTAATGTCGGAGGTATGACTTTCACTGACATTAAAGGAAGTGAATTTAAGACGTCAGAGTTGACGAGAATAAATCCGAATGCTTTTGCGATTGCATTTTGCGGCAATAATTCTGCAATGCCAAAAATTTCAGTAAAATTATCGTAGACCCGTCGTTACCTGTGGCAGAAAGTCTTACTATTGTTGACAGCAAGATTGTCGATGACCTCAAAGCTGCCCTCGCACATCATTTTCATCATATTCTTATGCAAAGGTGCGCAAGTCCGTCAACCAAGCTGCACGAGACAAGCGGAAGAAATCAAAGAGCAACTCAGATTTAGATTAGATCTCTGGTTATACCTACATTTATATACATGTAAATCGGGAGGCGTGTGAGCTATGTAGCTTCTTTTGTTAATTCTTTGATTATTAGGTATTTTTGGACAATTGTTACAACTCGAATTATTCCTTTTCTTGAAGATTTAAGTCTTTTGTGATGATATTGTGAAAATTGTAATCTACGTACTCTTGTGTAATTGAAAAAAAGAAAATTATATTTTTAGTACATGTATGGTGAAGTAGTTCCGATGTCATGTCTACCATATACGAGTTGCGTGATGTCTCACTTCATCCCTTTTGGATGAGCTTGTTTAGATTAGATTTTGATCATAAAATCAGAACTTCTGTTAGGTCAAATATTTTGATTCATTATTATACATGTAATGATAATTGCCAACATTCCTTATGAAGATATTATGACTAATTTCTTGAGCGATGTAAGGGAAGAAAGTCATAGTAACAGGCAGAATCAAATTACGCTGCGTGAAAACCAATTAAACAGATTAAAACGTTACCAAAAGACTTGAGTTAAATGTCTGTAGTAAGAATGAAATCTCGTTGTATTCAGAACTACAATGTATTTTTTTGGCTGATTTTCAGAGCCTCCGCAATACTTCTATCATAATCCGTGTTACGAGTACCTTTGATTGTTGATAAATTAGCGAGTTACATCTATAACAGTTGTACAAATGCTCATTTATTACGGTCGGATTCTTTTAACTTTCATTATTGGATGCTGAAGTCGACATTTAGATAGTAATGAAGAAATTCGAAGACAGTGTAACCGAGAGAAACAATGAGCAAGTGAAGGAGAGACGTGAACAATATGCTGACATTTTGATGTGAATAGGCCTACAGTTCTTTCTTGTGGCCTGATTTTTCAATACATGTATCGGATCTGGATGAGATGATGTTTTTTCCTCAAATTTTACTATAGATGTTAATTGATGAGTTAAATAACATAGCTTGATGGGTGAATATTCGGCGAATAACTCTGAAAATCTGAATGACTCAGTAATTTCTCCTAATCATATTTTACCTTTTTCATGGTAATTCATTAATTAAACATGCCTTGAATATCCTCATAAACCTATGGACATAGATATTAGTAGGAATAAACACCAAAAAGCATATATTAGTAGTAAGCAAGTGACAAACACTCGACCGGCGCGGCCCCCCTCCCCCCCCTCTGGAACGACAGAGTGTCGTGGTCGGCCGCCGTGGTGCTTCGGGTCTGACTCCCCCCCCTCTGCAACGACAGAGTGTGAGACTCGGGTGAGTTGGTCCGACCGCCTGGTTGACGTGGGCGGCCGTCCAGGTTGACGTGGGCGACCGTCTAGGTTGACGTGGGCGACCGTCTAGGTTGTCGTGGATGGTGAAATGGCTGCCAGATTCGGATTCAGCGTAAAATTCTGCATCTGTGGTGTGATTTCCAGCTCAATCGGCGAGAAAAAAATTTTCTTCAAAATTTTAACAGAGTTAAAATTTGGGACGTTTTGGTGTGTAGCGCCAAAACAAACCATCGGATGAGAAAACGGAGGCCAGATTCGGATTCAGCGTGACATTCTGCATCGGTATGGTGAGTTTCAAGTCAATCGGAGAGAAAAAATTTTCGCTGACGTCCCCCCCCCCTCTGGACAGCTCGCTTCGATTTTGTCTTCCAGTGGACGGATTTTGTCGTGCCATAGCTCGTTTGAAAGCTAAGAGTAAGAAAAATTCACTAAAAGAATCGGCTTGTCCCTATCTGTCTTCGTTTAGATGTGAGACGCCATTTAAGATTTTGGGACATTGGCGAAAAACGACAGAGTTAGAATTTGGGACGTTTTGGGCTGTAGCTTCAAAACGAAGCATCGGATTGGAAAACGGATTTCAGATTTGGAATCAGCGTGAAATTCTGCATCGGTATGGTGAGTTTCAAGGCAATCGGCGAGAAAAAATTTTCAACATTTTTCGAAAAAACGACAGAGTTAGAATTTTTGCGATGGCTGCCTACTGTAGAGCCAAAACGAAGCATCGGATGGGAAAACGGAGGCCAGATTCGGATTCAGCGTCAAATTCTACATGGAAATGGTGTATTTCCAGCTCAATCGGAGAGAAAAAATTCGCTGACGTCCCCCCCCCTCTGGACAGCTCGCTTCGATTTTGGCTTCCAGTGGACGGATTTTGTCGTGCCATAGCTCGTTTGAAAGCTAAGAGTAAGAAAAATTCAGTGAAAGAATCGGCTTGTTCCTATCTGTCTTCGTTTAGATGTGAGACGCCATTTAAGATTTTGGGACATTGGCGAAAAACGACAGAGTTAGAATTTGGGACGTTTTGGGCTGTAGCTTCAAAACGAAGCATCGGATTGGAAAACGGATTTCAGATTTGGAATCAGCGTGAAATTCTGCATCGGTATGGTGAGTTTCAAGGCAATCGGCGAGAAAAATTTCGCTGACTCCCCCCCCCCTCTGGACAGCTTGCTTCGATTTTGGCTTCCAGTGGACGGATTTTGTCGTGCCATAGCTCGTTTGAAAGCTAAGAGTGAGACAAATTCAGTGAAAGAATCGGCTTGTTCCTATCTGTCTTCGTTTAGATGTGAGACGCCATTTAAGATTTTGGGACATTGGCGAAAAACGACAGAGTTAGAATTTGGGACGTTTTGGTGTGTAGCGCCAAAACGAACCATCGGATGAGAAAACGGATTTCAGATTTGGAATCAGCGTGAAATTCTCTATCTGTATGGTGAGTTTCAAGGCAATCGGCGAGAAAAATTTCGCTGAATTTTTGCGATGGCTGCCTACTGTAGAGCCAAAACGAAGCATCGGATGAGAAGACGGAGGCCAGATTCGGATTCAGCATCAAATTCTACATGGAAATGGTATATTTCCAGCTCAATCGGAGCACTAGAAGCGGAGATAGACGGGATTTTTAGTATTTGAATGATAGGTATTACGTCATCAGCTGATCGCCACACACTATATAAGCTGGGAACCGACAGAGACTTTTCATTTAGAGGAGAACGATTGTCAAAGGTAGGTCGTCTCTCTGAGCTCCGATGATAGCTTCGGACATTCCAAATCCCGAGTTTCTGTAAGAAACCGACTTAGAAAATTTCATTGCTGATATCAGCAAAGGCGTCAGACTTAGAGGTTCGCCAGGAGATGGCCTTCGTCTCCAGGCCATAAAAGACTCCAAAACTTTAAAGGCTTGTAACTTTGCTTCTACAAGTCCGTTTGACTTGATTCAAAAAAGGTTCGGTCGCTATTGACCTGCCCTAAGTGATAGACTACTTATAAAATTTCATAAGTAGTGCTAAAAAGTTGAAAAATTTAAATTCACTACTTTTGGAGGTTTTCTGGGGTTTTCGACCCTGCTGAATTCAACTAAGGCATTTATAATGTTGTACGAGGCGAGCTTCAGCTCGAGACTTGTTTCCTGATGTAAATAACTCCACCAATTTTCATGTCAAAATCGGGGTCCGAATACCAACACAGTGATATGACGCACGCTCTGTCCGTCGGAGGTTGGATTTGTGGGCCGAGGCCTTGGAGTTGGGATAAGATCCCCTCTGAGTATTGCCTGTAACGGATTCATCAGCTTAACTTGTCTATCCTCAAGTAATGATAGCATTACAGTATGACTTTGAAAACATAATCTTCACATTTACTGACATTTTATTTCTATACGTTGCGCTCTGCTCAGGTTTGATATCAAACTTTCTCATTTTTCTTTGCAGTGAAAAATGACCAAAGACATGAATAAACGCCTGCAATTTTTTAAATGCAGTTATGGGGATGTGTTTAGGGGTGAGAATTTTCACCTTCACCATAAAAAGAATGCTGCGCATAGTGTTGCGGTTAAGGTGTGGTTTTGTGTGTGGTGTAATGTGAGGTGTGATGAAAGGAATGATGCGTTCAGTGAGTTGCACTCGAAGTGTGTATTCAGAAAAATTTCGAAAGTTTTGATGAAGAAGATGATGTGTGGTGAGCAGGGAATGCTGTATGAGGAGGGAATGTGTGCTCGTTTGCCACCAGTAGAGGTGGTAAATGTTGAAAAGCGTGTTGTGAGTGATGTAGATTTGGATGCGAGTACCTCCAAAAAGAGTAGAGTGATGTCGGTGAGTTGGATTTCATCGGATGATGAATGTATGAATGTTGATTCGAGTGTTGCTGCTGCTGAGCGTGAGCTTGAGAAAGCTGTGAGGGCGATTGTGCCAGCACCCGAGGTGTTAACACAATCAACGCCTAGACCTTTACCGAGGTGTGTTGAGAAAGTTGAGAGGTCGACTGTTCCGTGTGAAGTTGTGCTGTCGAGGGATGATGTGCGTGCTTATACGAATGTGAGGCATGAGTGTACAAAGTTAGAAGGAAGAGTGAGATCGCTGAAGAGTACGCTGAAAGAGGTGACTGCTGAGCGTGATAGTTTGAAGTTGAATGCTGAGAGTGTGACTCAAAAGTTAAGGGAGTGTGCGGCTGCAAAAGAGAGTATGGTGAAGGAGAGAAAGTTGAAGAAAGAGGCGGTGATGAAGTTTGAGAAGTGTGATCGAGAGCGAAGTGAGGAGCGCATGCTGAAGGAAGCGGCGCTTGAGGAAGTGAGTTTGTTGAAGAATGAGTTGGCGCGTTTGAAGGAGTGTGAGAAGGTGAAATCTCTCACAACTATGCACATCCCCATCGCGGGTGTCGTCCCTGACAAGCCAATTGTATATCTAAATATAAGCAACGACGACACTCAGGAGTGCTACAGCTGTGCGGATGTCCGTTGCTACCATGTAAATATTCAACACACCGACGACATCCACATAGCTTGTTCAAAGCCATACAAGTATCGTGAGTATAATGACTGACATATATCATCATGCCATCTTTCCAACTCTTACTTCTTTCATTTCAGGAGCCATAAAGAAGTAAAAGAAAGCTATTTCTTGTGAACGCACCAAACGGCCTTTTTAAAGGCCACTCTTAATGTGGCTAGATCGGTCCCAAGCCCGACAGCATCTTCGGATGTGAACACAGAGGGAGAGTCTACAATTAAAACTTAGTAAAATAGATGTGTGAGATGGATTCAACCCGAATCCTATAACACCTTTACATTTACTGACTATACATTTGTCCTGCTATCAGGTTGTTTTGACTTGCTATCTAGTTGAATAGTCTCTTACTATCAAGAGATTCACTTCTGCTCATAAAGCACATCATCGCTGTAATACCTCCTTTGCTCGAGCGTTCCTTCGGGACGGCGGGTACTGCCGTAGAGGGATTGTGTTGCACGGGTTGTTCGTCGTTTGTTAGACCGAAACCTCTGAGCCGTTGCTCATGTTGGGCATTCGACTTCATACTCAACGTGACGCTTTCTCTCGCCAGGTCAGAGTACTTCAGCCATTCGACAAAGGTTACCCAAGTAACACAGATACGTTGGCACTACGTTGGACCTTCATTGGCCATTTACAATGGTCAAAAGTTGGAAATGATACAGCGGGCCTACATTGGTTCTATGAAGGCAATCCAACCTAGAACCGGTCTTGAACCAACGTAATCCAACATATTTTCGTGCGATGGCCATCCAAGCGCCGCTCTAGCCACCCTTAAGCCAACAAACGCCAATTTAATGCCACTTTATTGCCTCTTTAAGCCAACGTAACCTTCGCCGTAACGTAGCCAACGCCGATAGCTTATATTGGTCAACCTAATCCCACCGTAGCCTCCCATTAGCAAACATTGGTCGACTTAATGTACGATCAAACGCGATTTTCACTTTTCGCACTCGATCGAGCACAAATTAGCGTGATTGTCAATACATCGCTCTTGATCGAGAGCGAAGAAGCGTGATTACATTAAATTTCGAACTCGATTGAGGGCGTAGTTCTAATATTGCGGCGATATCTGACTCGTTCTATTCTTACATTGTTACTCTTTGATGTGTCCGGCTAGATTCAACTGCTGCATGAGTATGAAAACATATGAACAGTTATTCCATTTATGAAAAATGCTGTCTTTACCTGTTAATTGAGTTATCGAGAATGAGCACGACTTTGACACATGTGCGAAGCGTTTCAACAATAATAAATTCAAAAAATTTGTAATATTTAGTGTTCATGTAGTATTGCTTCATAAGTATTTCCAAGATTTTTTAAACATATGATTGTACATGATGTTTCGTCCATACGTCAAAGTCGCGCTGCTCGAAAACTTCATGAATAGACAAGAACAGCATTTCCGGAAACAATCTGCTCATGCATTTTCCCTATCAAGTAGAAGCTGAATTAACCGTGCGAATACATACCGATGAGCAACAATGCAAGAATAAAGCGAGTCTGTTATCACTGAAAAATCAGGAACATACTTGATGAATGATATCGAGTGTGTCAGTAGGCTTAAATTCACTCGAATTTCAGTGTCTCCTTACCTTGTCATACCGCTGGCCTACTTCGAACTCATAATATCTTCTACGAGAAACAGTTGTCCTCTGCAGCAAGCATTTGGATGTTGGTGAAATTGAATCATGAGCGCAGTGCTTCATCATCTACAAAGTAAACCCATAGATGTGTACTTTAAAAATATCTCAATTTCTCCAATTCGTAATCCCGATTCTTGTCTTACCGGAATATGTTGGAACTCCTGATGCTGTAGCCAATTCAGATGACTATGCCAAATAATTCAAATATTTCGTGAAAATGATGAGCAATATAGCAAACACTTCACCATAATCACTTATAGCTCTGAATTTTGGCAAAATTGACTGAAAACTAATTAGAAACATTAGATACAAGGACATAATAACAAAGAAATAAGATGATGAGTAAGATCATCATCTACAAAGTAAACCCATAGATGTGTACTTTAAAAATATCTCAATTTCTCCAATTCGTAATCCCGATTCTTGTCTTACCGGAATATGTTGGAACTCCTGATGCTGTAGCCAATTCAGATGACTATGCCAAATAATTCAAATATTTCGTGAAAATGATGAGCAATATAGCAAACACTTCACCATAATCACTTATAGCTCTGAATTTTGGCAAAATTGACTGAAAACTAATTAGAAACATTAGATACAAGGACATAATAACAAAGAAATAAGATGTTGATGAGTAAGAATTGAATCATGAGCGCAGGGAATTGAATCACAACACGAAGATATAATTAAGATGCAAACATAGTTTTGGTTAGGTATTGACAAAAGCACTGAGCGCTGAAACCACTTCGAGCAGTCTGTATAATATTTCAGTGACAAATAAAGTTTCGGCTAAAAGAAAAAATATGTGCTATTTTATGATCGTATGTATATGGAATGCACTGTATTATATTGTATTATATTTATCAAAATTTTGGCGAGATACAAACCTGACTGTAAACATACAAGAAAATGCACAAATTTATACGCACATTACTAGCGTGATGAAAAATGAAATGAGGGAATTATTTATAATTCATAATGGACTAATATTTCGGAAGCAGCAACGATTTAAGCGATTTCAACTTAGTCTCACATGTAGCCCATACATTGAACAAGTTGCTACGCCGCTTGTCTTACGTGCCATGTCTTACTCGAAGACATGTCTGCATGGGCATAAGGTCCCCTAACGTCATACTCTTTTGTAGGAATTCAAGACAGCATTATCTGTGTATTGCATGGGTATATATTTACTCTTACTCAAAGGACATCAAACGTAGACAATGAAATACACAGACAATACTATCTGAAATTTCTGCGTAAGTAAACGTCGTTTGGGGTCATTGTCGTGTCCATACCGATATGGTCTAGGCTTTCGAGTAAGGCATGGCACTCAAGACAAGCCGCGCAATTTGCTCAGAATTTCAGCAACACGAGATTCTGAGGCAGCAAATGTTTGGACTTGCTCAAGAACAGGCCTGAAATTAGTGGTTGGTAAGGTAGATGCCATCAATCATGAAGAATTGCACAAATGAAATCATGAAACCCACACGTATAGACTCTGATGTGGATGTTTAAACAAAACTAAGTGAATAAAGGGATCAAGAGTCTAGTAGATGCAGACGTCATTAAGGCAAGGATTTTTGACGATAGCAGTGGCAACGAGGACAATTGATCTCTTGAGAGAATGAAAAAATACGACTGATGTGACAAGAATAATCTCTCAAGTTCAAGGCATTTGCAATGTGAATCATAAAAACGTGCTTCTGTTCATTTAAGAATAAAATTTGAATCAAACTGAAATCACTTTCATTTTCATAAGCAATCCAAAAGGAAAAACATTAGTGGGTAGTTTCATACGCGATTACTTTTGGGAGACCGTAATAAACAGTGTCACTAATTAAATGAGGTGTAGTTAAATGTTTCTGCCTTCCGGTGATATTGGAAACATTTATTGACTTACTGGCCAGACGAAATCCTGACGGATCATTCGAGCAGTCTTATTGGATATTTAACGTGCGCTACGATTAAAAGAGTAATTCAAAAATTGATGAATATTATTAACTTCACCATTGTAAGAGCATATCGTTTATTTCTCTGTGGTCTGGCTCGATCAGTGCCGGCGAACTGAATTTGCTCTCAAATAAATTGCATTCAACGTGAGGCAGCTTGCCCGAAGCCGGTCCAAAATAGGCCTTGAGAACAGGAAACTGAGCTAAAATAGGCTGAATCTTGGATAAAATCTACCTGAAGCCGGTATAAATCCCGGTCTGAAGTTCGATCTAGGCCGGCCGCGGAGCCCGACCGACACCAACATCCCGGCCGGTTTCCATGTCAGAGTCGAATCATCGACCATCGCGTAATTTCTTAAGTATGATGGCAATTTTCTTCAACAATGCAACGCTGCTTGTCACTTTAGTCGGAAATGCATGGAACATTTTCGAAGGGAATCAATGCCGCAACTAGGCCTTGAACCAATCAAAAATTTACTGGCTATCGAAAAAATATCGCAAGGCATAGCAACAGATGGTCTCAACTTTCCTGATGATGTGGTATCATGACGAAGAAATCAAGGAAACATACACATGTGGAAAAGAATTCAAATTGTGATCGAATCAAAACGAGAATGGACAAAGAATCTGCGTAATTCAACCTGTTGGTGATACACAGTATTGCACTCACTTTTTCTATGAAGCATTACAAATTGCTGTCGCGATAGTCAAGAAAATCATGATCGAAACAAGATAAGGCCGATTGATAAAGTAACAAAAATAGAGAGTGGAAGCAAAAATGCAATGACACTAGATGCATAGCTGCCAACAGAAGAAAGTCGTTTTGGCGGAAATTTTTTTTAAACATCAAAAGGTCGAATGGCCGGATAATAAAATCTCCAAAATTATGTTAGACGACAGAGTCACGATACAACCAATATCTGAGAGCCATTGTAGACAATTACAGGCCTGTGATTAGCCTATGAAAAAAATTGAGGATTTTTTGTGAAAAATTTGAGGAATGGAAACGGAGCCTACTATGATAATTGCAAGAAAAACTACAAATTTTAGCACGGACTTTGGGCCAAACTTCAAATCATGAAAGTCACAACGAAGAAGGTAACCCAAGGGTTGACCACACCCCACTTTTTGAAGTATATTGCAAAGGAATACTGACTTGGTCATAATCACTTCCCGCGTTGTTACGAAATCAATTTGTTGCCTCAAGTATTATCTGCTTAGAATGTGTCGAACAGAGGATGTCAAATCAAGCTGCTGATATCGCTCTGCTTCACGCTATCGTCTCCAATTCAATGATGCTTGTCAGATTTGTATACTGTAATTTTTTTGAATGTAGGATATATCCTCAACCACATGCATCTGTGGCTTTGCAACGATTAATTTTTACGGACTTAAAACAAATTTGGGAGGAGAGTAACCCATAAGTATAGAAAGCTTAAGATCGTTGACGGAATGCCTGTGACTTAAAAAAGTCAGTAATTTATCATGAAGGATACGCCACACTGCACACTAAATTATTAATTTTACTTTATGCTACATAAGTTTTGGCGGGTTTTGTTTACTTGTTAGCGTTTGATCATATCGCTCCGATCCACATTCAAATGAACATAAATTCTCTCATATACAACACAAAACAAGTGTCGGGAACAGGCTTGCCAGTTGAGTTGTTGGTCTCATACAGGCAAAGAGTGAGAGATTTATAATCTTTGGAGGTGATAATTATCACCTCTATTCGCATGAAGTTGCGCCGAGATATTGACATCCACATCTTGCAGTAGACCCTGATTGAAAATCTACCAACCCAGTACTATGTGGTTCAATGTCTTAATTAATCTAAGTTCACATACAACGATAAGCAATGTGTGCACTAATTTCACACCAACCTGTGTTTAGCAAATTATGAAAACGATCTATAAGTGAATAATTCATCCAGGATAAATGTCGATCAGCAGACCCTGGAAAATGTAGCTGCAAAAAGACTCACGAGATAGCAGAGCTTCATACGCTTCCAACCCCCGCACGCTAGTGACCAGGAGCCATGTAGACACTAAATTTAGGGACCATTCGCTTTACCCCGTCGGATGTGTTCATGTTCAGCGGAAATAAAATGTAAGAGAGTGAGTGAAACAAACGCTTCAGATAAGAGCTTTTGATAAGAGCACTGAAATCCAAGTGGGCTGGGCTACCTATATGTTATCATATAATGGATATGGAAGATCGATATCCTTAAGTTCTTTAAGAAGTACAGGCATGTATTTAGCAGCCATATAGTCGCAGAAACATATAAAGAAGGTTGTGACAAAGGTCAAGATAATTAATGAAAATAATTGAATGTGCATTTTATTGTTGGAATTCTAAGCAATATTATGAAGTAAGAAGTAAAAAATTGCAGTGTTCAAATATACAATTTCTGTAGGTTGATCGCAGTGTTTCACTCATTAAATACGTGAAAGCATTTAATGAGTGAGTTCGACAGACAATAACTTCGGACAACTTCTCTGCTTAGCAAAATAAGTCCAGACGAACCGGAACATCTGCAGCCCTGTAGCTTGCAGAAATGAAAACGACATTCAACGTAACAAAGTGCGTCAAGGCAACAAAATTAAAAAAAAACAAGCTAACGACTGGCTAATTTTTTATGTGCTAAATATGACATGGCTAAAAGAAAATCATTATATCCTAAAATGTCTAGAAATTTAAAAATACTTACTAGAAGGAAAAGCAACGGTTCTCCTCTCCTCATGTGGAATGAATTGGTGAGTAAGTCGCTCTTTTCAAAATTATGTTTATCACTTATATATTGAAAAGATTCTTTTTGACAGTCTGCCCATTCAGATGATAAAAGGACAGGTCTGTTTCCAATCAAAATATCAGATCTAGCTAGCACAGCGGGATTACGCCATCTAAAATCTACCAAGTGTGTGAGAGAAAAATCATTTAGTTATAAATCATGAGAGAAGAAAAAGAAAAGAAACAAATCATGAGTGATTCATGATTAGCAGCATGGATGTAGGGTACATGTTACAGCTATCTTATTTTCTTGTTTGGAAGTTTACACATCATCACCATTCGCCAAAAAAACAATACATTATCCGACATTTAGTCTGTAAAGCGTATTTGAGGAATTTCTCATATTTAAGCTATATTTGAGGAATTTTTGAGGATTTGAGGAGTAATAAACAAATTTGAGGAGTAATCACAGGCCTGCAGTTATCAGGTTGAATCAGTTTGAAGCATGTAACATTAACGATTTCACTGAATTTATAGAGAGCAAGCCTTCCGTGTCCGTGGATGAAAATAGTCGACTTTTCAGACCCTTTTTTGGCGAATTTCAGCCAGATGGCGGAAGATTGGCAGCCGACTATGACATATAGCTATGTGTAGGCGTATACTAGAACTTAATAGAAATAATGCTACACACTAGAAGTAACACTACACAAAATAAATAACTACTCTTTTTCTACATTTCTATATAGTAGTGGAATACAACACTTATGCCACAATTCTACTGATGATCAATTTCTACCAATACTGAACCTATTGACCAAGGGACGTACTAATGCTGCAGGTGGTCAGTCATCAGCAGGTGCTCATCTGGTTCGTTTCGACCTTAACCTGAACACTCAAACCCTGACGAGCGGGGTCTCACACACATTGCGACTGACAACATGCTCAACTGGCAGTGATATATTCGGAAAGACATGCCAACATGTTGATAAAACATCATGGAAATGATGCGTTTCCAAGATATGCGCTGATCCTGTTTCTTCATTCATCCCATCTGTAAATGCTTCATAATATCAGTTATTCCCGAATGAAAACGAATTCTGCACATTCTAAATTCTCAAATATAGGTGCAAAAGTGAGGATGTTCCATTCCCCTTAACTTGTTTTTGTATGTGTGCATCGTAAGAATTGCATGTGTAAGAATCGTAGTCTGAGAATTAACAACAACGAGATTAAATACACGATAGATCAGATTGCCATGCAAAAGTTGTGCGACTGGTAGGATTCGAACCTACGACCAAGGTTAACTAGACCTGTGCGCTAAACAATCTAATGCACGATTCGCATTCTGAGATCTCATCGTGACCATAGTCTGGTTTGGTTGTCATTAAACTGTAACAATGGCCAATCTCAATCAGGAATTCGAATATTATCAAAGCGAATCTATTTCTCACTCTAGCCGTTACTGAATACGCCTCTTACTTTTGTGGTTTCTTCCAATCTTGTGCTCATTGCTTGAAAGTGAAAACTTAAAACAAAAGAGTAAAACAAACAGAATGGTGATGTAGTAAGTCTTTCCTTAATTCAAACACATTTCACATCACGAGCAACTTTCACACTGTCTACTGACATCTATATATGGAGGGTAAATGTTATTTACAAAAGAGACAAGCCAATTAGTGCTGGTTGATAGATCATCAGATAATTGATAATTCAGGTCTTTAGTGTGAATCAAGCAAAGTTTACAATAGGTTGATTTGCCTGTTTTGAGATACAAATTTCCCAAAAATTACAGACTTAATGTTGACAACGAGAAGTAGAGAAATCTGTTGCCTTGTTGTGCTTGTCAGTTGACGAATTCTAATAACTAAATTCGTGAATATTGCATGAAACATTCAGTTTCATCTATAACCCATGTGTTTATCGATAATTTAATCTGATTCAGAATTATATTTCCATTAAAATATTGTAATAAAACAATAATAGGGCAACGCTAATAGAGTATGTTCTATGACAATGTTTTTCTTCCTATGCACTTTATTTAACTGTCATCTAGCCTTTCAGACAAAATTACCATTAATGGACCATCATTGGCTCGAAGATGGCTATCTACATTTTCATTTTACATCGGTTCATTAAAGGATTAAGATGGCCAGTGTAAGCCAGCTCCAAGCCAACCAATTTTCGAAACCAATGGAAAGATACAAACGTTGGACCAATGCTGGCTTATGTCGGCTAACGAAGGCCACTGAAAGCCAATGTAACATTCAAAGGACCAATGCTGGACCAACGTATGCTAGGAGTTTGTGCTACTTGGGTAGTCTACATGATATGGAGTAGAGTGAAATGTAATTCATTAGATATCCCTTCAATGATTGCTCCCATGATAAACGTTGATGAGACAAATGAAATGATTCTCATCTTCCCTTTTCAGCGATTGAAATCTACTAACACTACCGTATAATCGTCCACTATGGGGCAAGACATGATAGAGCCTCCACGCGCTTTGCCCTGGGCAGTCTTTAGACTGGCGAATACTATCATTAAGTTGAATCTGCTATCAGTCAACTTGAACGTTGCGTCGTGTTAGAGGGTATATAAACCACTGCCTCTCATTTCATTTCATTTCAATCATGCAGACGCCGAACAGTCAAGTCAGCTCTCCTCGCGGACCGCAGTTAAGGCCGCGAAATTTATTTGAGGAGTTTGCCAGGCTAGAGGAGCAAGACAGAGTTTTTAATAATCTTGCTCGGATTGGCAATCCGATGACAGCAACTGCTGTCAATCCAACGGAATGGCGCTACATTCCACTTTTTAGCCATGTACCAGTTAGTGTGGAAGTCGACACTGCTACCAAAGAGAGAGTCAAAGACTCTCTCAGCAGAATTGGTAGGGTGTAAGATGACGTTACTCCCGAGAACGAACCATCGGCTCTCTTAAGGGCCACCATGGGGCAAGACATGATAGAACCTCCTCGCGGTTTGCCCTGGGCAGTCTTCGGACTGGCGAATACTATCATTAAGTTGAATCTGCTATCAGTCAACTTGAATGTTGCAAATGAAGTTCGGTGTAATACTTCCTTTCGACGGGCGTTCCTGTAAAGGGCGGCGGTGAAACCCGTAGCTATGTATACCGCAAGGGACATTCGGCAATGGTCAATCTTGTTAAACCTCTCTGCGTCATGTTTGCAAGTGATTGCCTCTGTCTCAACGTAGTATGCATTCGCGCCAGGGCGACATTTAGCCAACTGTCGAAGGTTGCCTAAAACTATCCATTGCATACGTTATGAGAACCATGAGTTCTACCTACCTCTATCAATGAGATGAATTGATGAATGGAATGAAATGGGAGGACACTCACGCGCCACACGCAACATAACACACTTCTCTCTTCCGTAGTCTAACAAGCTCTTTACACATGGATCGCAGTCGATTGCTATCCCTGTATCATGTAAGCTATCTAAATTTTATTTGACACTATTTCAACTACCATCATCACCCATATGAAGTGTCATAAGATTTACAAGTTAGACTAAGCGTTCTACTATTTGTAAATGAAAGATATAGTTTCACCAGTTTACATATTGAAAATAAAGTTTCAATAGTGTGTGCGTTAGAAATAAAGCTTTATCTGTTTGTATGTTAGAAACAAAATAAAGTTTACAAGATAAAAAGTAAAGTTTCACCACTTTACAAGTTAAAAAATAAAGTTTCAATAGTGTATGCGCTAGAAATAAAGGTGTAACTGTTTGTAAAAATAAGATCGCAAGATTTACTAGTTTACAAGTTAGACTAAGTGCAAATTAAAAATAAAATTATAACTGTTTCAAGAGTTTACAAGTTAGAAATAAAGTTTCAATAGTGTATGCGTTAGAAATAAAGTCTTAGCTGTTTGTATATCAAAATAAAGTTTCAAGAGTTTACAAGTTAGAAATAAAGTTTCAATAGTGTATATGTTAGAAATAGAATGAAGTTTCACCAGTTGGCAAGTTAAGAATAAAGTTCTATCTGTTTATATGTTAGAAACAAAATGAAGTTTCACCAGTTTACAAGTTACGAATAAAGTTCTATCTGTTTAAGTTAGCAAGTTAAAAATAAAGTTTCAATAGTTTGCAAGTTAAAAATGAAGTTTCAATAGTGTGTATGTTAAGAATAAAGTTCTATCTGTTTATATGTTAGAAATAAAATGAAGGTTCACCAGTTGGCAAGTTAAGAATGAAGTTTTATCTGTTTCTATGATAGAAATGAAACAAAGTTTCAACCGTTTACAAGTTAAAACTAAAGTTTCAATAGTTTACAAGTTAAGAATAAAGTTTCAATAGTGTGCACGTTCAGAATAAAGTTCTATCTGTTTGTATGTTAGAAATAAACATCTATCTGTTTATATGTTAGAAATAGAATGAAGGTTCACCAGTTTACAAGTTACGAATAAAGTTCTATCTGTTTGTATGTTAGAAATAAACATCTATCTGTTAATATGTTAGAAATAGAATGAAGGTTCACCAGTTTACAAGTTAAGAATAAAGTTCTATCTGTTTATATGTTAGAAATAAAGATGTAACTGTTTGTAAAAATAAGATCGCAAGATTTACTAGTTTACAAGTTAGACTAAGTGTAAATTAAAAATAAAATTATAACTGTTTCACGAGTTAAAGCGTTGATGCAACGATGAACAATTAATAAGCTGAAAAGTTTTAGATTCACTTTAACATTACCATATGTTTACAGATAGAAATGTATCACAGCAAAGCTACTTCATGAGTTAGTTTGCCAGGAGTGTATCATCTCAAACTTTTACTCCGACTGCGGAACATTGATTTCCATGATGAAGATTTAAATAGTTAGATTCGATGACGAACAAGATTTACTAGTTTACAAGTTGGACAAAGCGTTCTACTATTTGTAAATGAAAGATATCATTTCAACAGTTTACCAGTTAGAAATAAAGTTTCAACAGTCTACAAGTTAAAAATAAAGTTTCAACCGTTTACAAGTTAAAAATGAAGTTTCAATAGTGTGTATGTTAAGAATAAAGTTCTATCTGTTTATATATCAAAACAAAGTTTCAACCGTTTACAAGTTAAAAATGAAGTTTCAATAGTGTGTATGTTAAGAATAAAGTTCTATCTGTTTATATGTTAGAAATAAAAATGAGGGTTCACCAGTTTACAAGTTAAGAATAAAGTTTTATCTGCTTGCATGTCAGAAATGAAATAAAGCTTCACCAGTTTAAGAGTTAAAAATAAAGTTTCAATAGTGTGTATGTTAAGAATAAAGTTCTATCTGTTTATATGTTAGAAATAGAATGAAGTTTCACCAGTTTACAAGTTAAGAATAAAGTTCTATCTGTTTACAAGTTAAAAATGAAGTTTCAATAGTGTGTATGTTAAGAATAAAGTTCTATCTGTTTATATGTTAGAAATAAAAATGAGGGTTCATCAGTTTACAAGTTAAGAATAAAGTTCTATCTGTTTGTATGTTAGAAATAAAACAGAGTTTCAACCGTTTACAAGTTAAAAATAAAGTTTCAATAGTTTACAAGTTAAGAATAAAGTTTCAATAGTGTACATGTTAAGAATAAAGTTCTATCTGTTTATATGTTAGAAATGGAATGAAGTTTCACCAGTTTACAAGTTAAGAATAAAGTTCTATCTGTTTATATGTTAGAAATAAAATGAAGTTTCATCAGTTTACAAGTTAAGAATAAAGTTGTATCTGTTTGTACTCGTATGTTAGAAATAAAACAAAGTTTCAACCGTTAACAAGTTACAAATAAAGTTTCAATAGTTTGCAAGTTAAAACTAATGTTTAAATAGTGCGTATGTTAAGAATAAAGTTTTATCTGTTTGTATGATACAAATAAAACAAAGTTTCAACCGTTTACAAGTTAAAAATAAAGTTTCAATAGTTTACAAGTTAAAAATAAAGTTTCAATAGTGTGCATGTTCAGAATAAAGTTCTATCTGTTTATATGTTAGAAATAGAATGAAGTTTCACCAGTTTACAAGTTAAGAATAAAGTTCTATCTGTTTATATGCTAGAAATAAAATGAAGGTTCATCAGTTTACAAGCTAATAATAAAGTTTTATCTGTTTGTATGTTAGAAATAAAACAAAGTTTCAACCGTTAACAAGTTAAAAATAAAGTTTCAGATGAAAATAAATTTTCAATAGTGTATATGATGGAAATAAAGTTTAAGCGCTTTGTGCGTTAGAAATAAAGTTTTAGCCGTTTACAAGTTAAAAATAAAGTTTCAACAGTGTGTACGTTAAGAATAAAGTTCAATCTGTTTATATGTTAGAAATTAGAATGAAGGTTCACCAGTTTACAAGTTAAGGATAAAGTTTTATCTGCTTGTATGTCAGAAATGAAATAAAGTTTCACCAGTTTAAAAGTTAAGAATAAAGTTTCAATAGTGTGTAAGTTAAGAATAAAGTTTTATCTATTTGTAGGTTAGAATTAAAACAAAGTTTCAACCGTTTACAAGTTAAAAATAAAGTTTCAATAGTGTGTATGTTAGAAATAAAGTTTCAATAGTGTGTATGTTAAGAATAAAGTTTTATCTGTTTGTATGCTAGAAATAAAAAAGAAGGTTCACCAGTTTACAAGTTAAGAATAAAGTTTTATCTGCTTGCATGTCAGAAATGAAATAAAGTTTCACCAGTTTAAAAGTTAAGAATAAAGTTTCAATAGTATGTATGTTGAGAATAAAGTTCTATCTGTTTATATGTTAGAAATAAAATGAAGTTTCGCCAGTTTACATGTTAAGAATAAATTTTATCTGCTTGTATGTTAGAAATGAAATAAAGTTTCACCAGTTTACAAGTTAAAAAATAAAGTTTCAATAGTGTGTAGGTTAGAAATAAAGTTTCAATAGTGTGTATGTTAAGAATAAAGTTTTATCTGTTTGTATGCTAGAAATAAAACAAAGTTTCAACCGTTAACAAGTTAAAAATAAAGTTTCAGATGAAAATAAAGTTTCAATAGTGTGTATGATGGAAATAAAGTTTAAGCGCTTTGCGCGTTAGAAATAAAGTTTCAGCCGTTTACAAGTTAAAAATAAAGTTTCAATAGTGTGTATGTTAAGAATAAAGTTCTATCTGTCTATATGTTAGAAATAAAACGAAGGTTCACCAGTTTACAAGTTAAGAATAAATTTTTATCTGCTTGTATGTTAGAATTAAAACAAAGTTTCACCAGTTTACAAGTTAAAAAATAAAGTTTCAATAGTGTGTATGTTAGAAATAAAGTTTCAATAGCGTGTATGTTAAGAATAAAGTTCTATCTGTTTATATGCTAGAAATAAAATGAAGGTTCATCAGTTTACAAGCTAATAATAAAGTTTTATCTGTTTGTATGTTAGAAATAAAACAAAGTTTCAACCGTTAACAAGTTAAAAATAAAGTTTCAGATGAAAATAAATTTTCAATAGTGTATATGATGGAAATAAAGTTTAAGCGCTTTGTGCGTTAGAAATAAAGTTTCAGCCGTTTACAAGTTAAAAATAAAGTTTCAACAGTGTGTACGTTAGAAATAAATGAAAGAAAAGAACTTCATCGTATGAGTATTCAAAGCATGTTTTGTAAATGAAATGTGTATAGTCCTGACATGATAGAATCAAGCTTGACAAACGCGTTTGTCAAGTTCATTTGATTCTATCTAGTCAGGACTATACACATTTGATTTACAAAACATGCTTTGAATACTCATACGATGAAGTTCTTTTCTTTCATTTATTTCTAACGTACACACTGTTGAAACTTTATTTTTCAACTTGTAAACTGTTGAAACTTTATTTTGTTTCTAACATATAAACAGCTAAAACTTTATTTCTAACGTGCACATTGTTGAAACTTTATTTTTAACTTGTAAACGGCTGAAACTTTATTTCTAACACGATTCTATCATGTCAGGACTATACACATTTGATTTACAAAACATGCTTTGAATACTCAACGATGAAGTTCTTACTTTCATTTATTTCTAACGTACACACTGTTGAAACTTTATTTTTCAACTTGTAAACTGTTGAAACTTTATTTCTAACGTGCACACTGTTGAAACTTTATTTTTAACTTGTAAACGGCTGAAACTTTATTTCTAACGCACAAAGCGCTTAAACTTTATTTCCATCATACACACTATTGAAACTTTATTTTAATCTGTAAACTGTTGAAACGATATTTTCAATTACAACTAGTAGAATGCTGAGTATAACTTGCAAACTAGTAAATCCAACGATCGTACTTTACAAAAAGATAAAACTTTATTTCTAACGTAGACACTGTTGAAACTTTATTTTTAACTTGTAAACGGTTGAAACTTTATTTCTAACGTGCACACTATTGAAACTTTATTTTTAATTTGTAAACTGGTGAAACTTCATTATATTTCTAACATACGAGCTGATAAAACTTTATTCTTAACTTGTAAACTGGCGAAGCTTCATTTTATTTCCAACATACAAACAGATAAAACTTTATTCTTAACATACGGACTATTGAAACATTAGTTTTAACTTGAAAACTATTGAAACTTTATTTTTAACTTGTTAACGGTTGAAACTTTGTTTTATTTCTAACATACAAACAGATAAAACTTTATTATTAACTTGTAAACTGATGAACCTTCATTTTATTTCTAACATACAAACAGATAAAACTTTATTCTTAACATACACGCTATTGAAACTTTATTTCTAACGTACACACAATTGAAACTTTATTTTTTAACTTGTAAACTGGTGAAACTTTGTTTTAATTCTAACATACAAGCAGATAAAAATTTATTCTTAACTTGTAAACTGGTGAACCTTCGTTTTATTTCTAACATATAAACAGATAGAACTTTATTCTTAACATACACACTGTTGAAACTTTATTTTTAACTTGTAAACGGCTGAAACTTTATTTCTAACGCACAAAGCGCTTAAACTTTATTTCCATCATATACACTATTGAAACTTTATTTTCATCTGAAACTTTATTTTTAACTTGTTAACGGTTGAAACTTTGTTTTATTTCTAGCATACAAACAGATAAAACTTTATTCTTAACATACACACTATTGAAACTTTATTTCTAACATACACACTATTGAAACTTTATTTTTTAACTTGGAAACTGGTGAAACTTTATTTCATTTCTAACATACAAGCAGATAAAATTTATTCTTAACATGTAAACTGGCGAAACTTCATTTTATTTCTAACATATAAACAGATAGAACTTTATTCTCAACATACATACTATTGAAACTTTATTCTTAACTTTTAAACTGGTGAAACTTTATTTCATTTCTGACATGCAAGCAGATAAAACTTTATTCTTAACTTGTAAACTGGTGAACCTTCATTTTTATTTCTAACATACAAACGGATAGAACTTTATTCTTAACATATACACTATTGAAACTCTATTTTTAACGTGTTAACTATTGAAACTTTATTTTTAACTGGTAAACTGTTGAAAGTTTGTTTTAATTCTAACCTACAAATAGATAAAACTTTATTCTTAACATACACACTATTGAAACTTTATTCTTAACTTTTAAACTGGTGAAACTTTATTTCATTTCTGACATACAAGCAGATAAAACTTTATTCTTAACTTGTAAACTGGTGAACCTTCATTCTTATTTCTAACATATAAACAGATAGAACTTTATTCTTAACGTACACACTGTTGAAACTTTATTTTTAACTTGTAAACGGCTGAAACTTTATTTCTAACGCACAAAGCGCTTAAACTTTATTTCCATCATATACACTATTGAAACTTTATTTTCATCAGAAACTTTATTTTTAACTTGTTAACGGTTGAAACTTTGTTTTATTTCTAACATACAAACAGATAAAACTTTATTATTAGCTTGTAAACTGATGAACCTTCATTTTATTTCTAACATATAAACAGATAGAACTTTATTCTTAACTTGTAAACTGGTGAAACTTCATTCTATTTCTAACATATAAACAGATAGAACTTTATTCTGAACATGCATACTATTGAAACTTTATTTTTAACTTGTAAACTATTGAAACTTTATTTTTAACTTGTAAACGGTTGAAACTTTGTTTTATTTGTATCATACAAACAGATAAAACTTTATTCTTAACATACGCACTATTGAAACATTAGTTTTAACTTGCAAACTATTGAAACTTTATTTTTAACTTGTTAACAGTTGAAACTTTGTTTTATTTCTAACATACAAACAGATACAACTTTATTCTTAACTTGTAAACTGATGAAACTTCATTTTATTTCTAACATATAAACAGATAGAACTTTATTCTTAACTTGTAAACTGGTGAAACTTCATTCTATTTCTAACGCATAAACAGATAGAACTTTATTCTTAACATGTACACTATTGAAACTTTATTTTTAACTTGTAAACTATTGAAACTTTATTTTTAACTTGTAAACGGTTGAAACTCTGTTTTATTTCTAACATACAAACAGATAGAACTTTATTCTTAACTTGTAAACTGATGAACCCTCATTTTTATTTCTAACATATAAACAGATAGAACTTTATTCTTAACATACACACTATTGAAACTTCATTTTTAACTTGTAAACAGATAGAACTTTATTCTTAACTTGTAAACTGGTGAAACTTCATTCTATTTCTAACATATAAACAGATAGAACTTTATTCTTAACTTGTAAACTGGTGAACCCTCATTTTTATTTCTAACATATAAACAGATAGAACTTTATTCTTAACATACACACTATTGAAACTTCATTTTTTACTTGTAAACGGTTGAAACTTTATTTTGATATATAAACAGATAGAACTTTATTCTTAACATACACACTATTGAAACTTCATTTTTAACTTGTAAACGGTTGAAACTTTATTTTTAACTTGTAGACTGTTGAAACTTTATTTCTAACTGGTAAACTGTTGAAATGATATCTTTCATTTACAAATAGTAGAACGCTTTGTCCAACTTGTAAACTAGTAAATCTTGTTCGTCATCGAATCTAACTATTTAAATCTTCATCATGGAAATCAATATTCCACAGTCGGAGTAAAAGTTTGAGATGATACACTCCTGGCAAACTAACTCATGAAGTAGCTTTGCTGTGATACATTTCTATCTGTAAACATATGGTAATGTTAAAGTGAATCTAAAACTTTTCAGCTTATTAATTGTTCATCGTTGCATCAACGCTTTAACTCGTGAAACAGCTATAATTTTATTTTTTATTTACACTTAGTCTAACTTGTAAACTAGTAAATCTTGCGATCTTATTTTTACAAACAGTTACATCTTTATTTCTAACATACAAACAGATAGAACTTTATTCGTAACTTGTAAACTGGTGAAACTTCATTTTATTTCTAACATACAAACAGATAGAACTTTATTCTTAACTTGTAAACTGGTGAACCTTCATTCTATTTCTAACATATAAACAGATAGATGTTTATTTCTAACATACAAACAGATAGAACTTTATTCTGAACGTGCACACTATTGAAACTTTATTCTTAACTTGTAAACTATTGAAACTTTAGTTTTAACTTGTAAACGGTTGAAACTTTGTTTCATTTCTATCATAGAAACAGATAAAACTTCATTCTTAACTTGCCAACTGGTGAACCTTCATTTTATTTCTAACATATAAACAGATAGAACTTTATTCTTAACATACACACTATTGAAACTTCATTTTTAACTTGCAAACTATTGAAACTTTATTTTTAACTTGTTAACTTAAACAGATAGAACTTTATTCGTAACTTGTAAACTGGTGAAACTTCATTTTGTTTCTAACATATAAACAGATAGAACTTTATTCTTAACTTGCCAACTGGTGAAACTTCATTCTATTTCTAACATATACACTATTGAAACTTTATTTCTAACTTGTAAACTCTTGAAACTTTATTTTGATATACAAACAGCTAAGACTTTATTTCTAACGCATACACTATTGAAACTTTATTTCTAACTTGTAAACTCTTGAAACAGTTATAATTTTATTTTTAATTTGCACTTAGTCTAACTTGTAAACTAGTAAATCTTGCGATCTTATTTTTACAAACAGTTACACCTTTATTTCTAACGCATACACTATTGAAACTTTATTTTTTAACTTGTAAAGTGGTGAAACTTTACTTTTTATCTTGTAAACTTTATTTTGTTTCTAACATACAAACAGATAAAGCTTTATTTCTAACGCACACACTATTGAAACTTTATTTTCAATATGTAAACTGGTGAAACTATATCTTTCATTTACAAATAGTAGAACGCTTAGTCTAACTTGTAAATCTTATGACACTTCATATGGGTGATGATGGTAGTTGAAATAGTGTCAAATAAAATTTAGATAGCTTACATGATACAGGGATAGCAATCGACTGCGATCCATGTGTAAAGAGCTTGTTAGACTACGGAAGAGAGAAGTGTGTTATGTTGCGTGTGGCGCGTGAGTGTCCTCCCATTTCATTCCATTCATCAATTCATCTCATTGATAGAGGTAGGTAGAACTCATGGTTCTCATAACGTATGCAATGGATAGTTTTAGGCAACCTTCGACAGTTGGCTAAATGTCGCCCTGGCGCGAATGCATACTACGTTGAGACAGAGGCAATCACTTGCAAACATGACGCAGAGAGGTTTAACAAGATTGACCATTGCCGAATGTCCCTTGCGGTATACATAGCTACGGGTTTCACCGCCGCCCTTTACAGGAACGCCCGTCGAAAGGAAGTATTACACCGAACTTCATTTGCAACGTTCAAGTTGACTGATAGCAGATTCAACTTAATGATAGTATTCGCCAGTCCGAAGACTGCCCGGGGCAAACCGCGAGGAGGTTCTATCATGTCTTGCCCCATGGTGGCCCTTAAGAGAGCCGATGGTTCGTTCTCGGGAGTAACGTCATCTTACACCCTACCAATTCTGCTGAGAGAGTCTTTGACTCTCTCTCTTTGGTAGCAGTGTCGACTTCCACACTAACTGGTACATGGCTAAAAAGTGGAATGTAGCGCCATTCCGTTGGATTGACAGCAGTTGCTGTCATAGGATTGCCAATCCGAGCAAGATTATTAAAAACTCTGTCTTGCTCCTCTAGCCTGGCAAACTCCTCAAATAAATTTCGCGGCCTTAACTGCGGTCCGCGAGGAGAGCTGACTTGACTGTTCGGCGTCTGCATGATTGAAATGAAATGAAATGAGAGGCAGTGGTTTATATACCCTCTAACACGACGCAACGTTCAAGTTGACTGATAGCAGATTCAACTTAATGATAGTATTCGCCAGTCTAAAGACTGCCCAGGGCAAAGCGCGTGGAGGCTCTATCATGTCTTGCCCCATAGTGGACGATTATACGGTAGTGTTAGTAGATTTCAATCGCTGAAAAGGGAAGATGAGAATCATTTCATTTGTCTCATCAACGTTTATCATGGGAGCAATCATTGAAGGGATATCTAATGAATTACATTTCACTCTACTCCATATCATAAAGACTAACCTTTGTCGAATGGCTGAAGTACTCTGACCTGGCGAGAGAAAGCGTCACGTTGAGTATGAAGTCGAATGCCCAACATGAGCAACGGCTGAGAGGTTTCGGTCTAACAAACGACGAACAACCCGTGCAACACAATCCCTCTACGGCAGTACCCGCCGTCCCGAAGGAACGCTCGAGCAAAAGAGGTATTACAGCGATGATGTGCTTTATGAGCAGAAGTGAATCTCTTGATAGTAAGAGACTATTCAACTAGATAGCAAGTCAAAACAACCTGATAGCAGGACAAATGTATAGTCAGTAAATGTAAAGGTGTTATAGGATTCGGGTTGAATCCATCTCACACATCTATTTTACTGAGTTTTAATTGTAGACTCTCCCTCTGTGTTCACATCCGAAGATGCTGTCGGGCTTGGGACCGATCTAGCCACATTAAGAGTGGCCTTTAAAAAGGCCGTTTGGTGCGTTCACAAGAAATAGCTTTCTTTTACTTCTTTATGGCTCCTGAAATGAAAGAAGTAAGAGTTGGAAAGATGGCATGATGATATATGTCAGTCATTATACTCACGATACTTGTATGGCTTTGAACAAGCTATGTGGATGTCGTCGGTGTGTTGAATATTTACATGGTAGCAACGGACATCCGCACAGCTGTAGCACTCCTGAGTGTCGTCGTTGCTTATATTTAGATATACAATTGGCTTGTCAGGGACGACACCCGCGATGGGGATGTGCATAGTTGTGAGAGATTTCACCTTCTCACACTCCTTCAAATGCGCCGACTCATTCTTCAACAAACTCACTTCCTCAAGCGCCGCTTCCTTCAGCATGCGCTCCTCCGATTTTTCTCCTCGAAAATTTTTCTCTCCGATTGACTTAAAACTCTCCGATTGACATGAAACTCACCATACAGATAGAGAATTTCACGCTGATTCCAAATCTGAAATCCGTTTTCCAATCCGATGCTTCGTTTGGGCGCTACACACCAAAACGTCCCAAATTCTAACTCTGTCGTTTTTCGCCAATGTCCCAAAGTCTTAAATGGCGTCTCACATCTAAACGAAGACAGATAGGAACAAGCCGATTCTTTCAGTGAATTTGTCTCACTCTTAGCTTTCAAACGAGCTATGGCACGACAAAATCCGTCCACTGGAAGCCAAAATCGAAGCAAGCTGTCCAGAGGGGGGGGAGTCAGCGAAATTTTTCTCGCCGATTGCCTTGAAACTCACCATACCGATGCAGAATTTCACGCTGATTCCAAATCTGAAATCCGTTTTCCCATCCGATGCTTCGTTTTGGAGCTACAGCCCAAAACGTCCCAAATTCTAACTCTGTCGTTTTTCGCCAATGTCCCAAAATCTTAAATGGCGTCTCACATCTAAACGAAGACAGATAGGAACAAGCCGATTCTTTCACTGAATTTGTCTCACTCTTAGCTTTCAAACGAGCTATGACACGACAAAATGCGTCCACTGGAAGCCAAAATCGAAGCGAGCTGTCCAGAGGGGGGGGACGTCAGCGAAAATTTTTTCTCTCCGATTGAGCTGGAAATACACCATTTCCATGTAGAATTTGACGCTGAATCCGAATCTGGCCTCCGTTTTCCCATCCGATGCTTCGTTTTGGCTCTACAGTAGGCAGCCATCGCAAAAATTCTAACTCTGTCGTTTTTTCGAAAAATGTTGAAAATTTTTTCTCGCCGATTGCCTTGAAACTCACCATACCGATGCAGAATTTCACGCTGATACCAAATCTGAAATCCGTTTTCCAATCCGATGCTTCGTTTTGAAGCTACAGCCCAAAACGTCCCAAATTCTAACTCTGTCGTTTTTCGCCAATGTCCCAAAATCTTAAATGGCGTCTCACATCTAAACGAAGACAGATAGGAACAAGCCGATTCTTTCACTGAATTTGTCTCACTCTTAGCTTTCAAACGAGCTATGACACGACAAAATCCGTCCACTGGAAGCCAAAATCGAAGCAAGCTGTCCAGAGGGGGGGACGTCAGCGAAAATTTTTTCTCTCCGATTGAGCTGGAAATACACCATTTCCATGTAGAATTTGACGCTGAATCCGAATCTGGCCTCCGTTTTCCCATCCGATGCTTCGTTTTGGCTCTACAGTAGGCAGCCATCGCAAAAATTCTAACTCTGTCGTTTTTTCGAAAAATGTTGAAAATTTTTTCTCGCCGATTGCCTTGAAACTCACCATACCGATGCAGAATTTCACGCTGATACCAAATCTGAAATCCGTTTTCCAATCCGATGCTTCGTTTTGAAGCTACAGCCCAAAACGTCCCAAATTCTAACTCTGTCGTTTTTCGCCAATGTCCCAAAATCTTAAATGGCGTCTCACATCTAAACGAAGACAGATAGGAACAAGCCGATTCTTTCAGTGAATTTGTCTCACTCTTAGCTTTCAAACGAGCTATGACACGACAAAATCCGTCCACTGGAAGCCAAAATCGAAGCGAGCTGTCCAGAGGGGGGGGACGTCAGCGAAAATTTTTTCTCTCCGATTGACTTGAAACTCACCATACCGATGCAGAATTTCACGCTGAATCCGAATCTGGCCTCCGTTTTCTCATCCGATGGTTTGTTTTGGCGCTACACACCAAAACGTCCCAAATTTTAACTCTGTTAAAATTTTGAAGAAAAATTTTTTCTCGCCGATTGAGCTGGAAATCACACCACAGATGCAGAATTTTACGCTGAATCCGAATCTGGCAGCCATTTCACCATCCACGACAACCTAGACGGTCGCCCACGTCAACCTAGACGGTCGCCCACGTCAACCAGGCGGTCAGACCAACTCACCCGAGTCTCACACTCTGTCGTTGCAGAGGGGGGGAGTCAGACCCGAAGCACCACGGCGGCCGACCACGACACTCTGTCGTTCCAGAGGGGGGGGGAGGGGGGGCGCGCCGGTCGAGTGTTTGTCACTTGCTTACTACTTATATTGCATTTATTTGATACTTGACTGAACTTATTTACACTTGGGTGGTGTAGTATGACACTTCGGTGCTCTATTCTGATACATGGGTGAACTATTTGGACAGTCGACTGCCTTATTTTGATAGTTGATTGGCTTAAGTGGATACATGGGTGGTAAAAACTATATTTCCAATGTATTGACTACTTGGATCCCCCAAGCATGAAGATTCATAAACAACACACGACTTATCAGCGGAATTGACTTACTTTTAAGTGAGAAATGGTTTATCTACGCGTCTGCACTATATCACTTAGATATTCTTATTAAATTCTATTTTAATTTTTCAGATACTACTCCCATGCACGATATGACAGTACAGATTATTCCATTTTCCTTACAGCTGTAATTACTTATCTTCGACTTCGACTTCCTCTAAAGGAAGAGTAGCTACAGCTATAATGATAAAGGAATAATCTACACTGTCTCATGCACGAGAGTGTCACTCACTCACTCACGTGTAGTGAATAAATATATAATTGAATTGAAAGTGCTTGGACGGTGCAAGTAGCAAAAACATTAAAAATTTAAGCGCCGATTTCTGCATCGAATTGATGAACCCATTGTAATAGATGTAACTCAGTAATCAACAATTAAAAGTATTGTATGAAGGTAACACATTATGAGCTCTAAAAATTGAAGATATTCAATAAAAGTTCTTTGGTGATTTCTTACTCTATATAATTAGTCTTCACATACAGCATCGATTTGATTTTGCCAGTCACTGACTGAATTTATCTCATTGCAACGAAGATAATTACTGTTCTAACAACACACTTGTACTTGAATGTATGAAATCCGCAACTCAACGACAATCCTCTGCTTTTATTCAAATTTTCTGATGTTCTTTGCACGAGAGATTGCCACATGCATGTTCGTGATGTGATTTACAGCTACCATGTTTTGTTTTACAATATATTTCGTTAGATAAATCCATAAAATAGTTTTCATTTCTTGCATTTCTCCTCCTATCATTCCTGCGAATATTCTAGCCATTCCTACAAGATTCCTGTAGATTTTCCGACAATTTTTTACGAAAGCTCCTGCGGTTCTTACAAGAAGCCCGCACAGGAACTGTATGATTCTTTTGCAAGATTTCTTGGCAGATATGCAAGACGTGTCGACTAGTGCGACTACATTTTTTCTTCTGCAGTTATGTTTCACTTTCAGATGTTATACATGGTCTATCATTGCAATATCGTCTTCTTTATTGAAAAGTTTGTGCTCACTAGTATGAGGGGAAACGATTTTCCGCATGCAGTTCCATTTTGTATAAAGTAAAATGTGATGCACCGCATGATGTGGTGACTTGGGACAGTTTTGACTGTTTTTCTAGAATTTCATGATAACCATTAATGTTTGAAATTAAATAATGACTCATATCCATGCGAATAGCTCAAATAAGTAACATACTAATTTAGTGGCATCTGGATCATGATGTGCCATGTAAATCCATGTAGAAGCGAATACATGTGCTGTCCCAAGTCACCTCCAGATGGGGTGACTTGGGAATGTAATCTAGATTTCATTCAGATCTTTACAATAACACTACAACGTCACTGTTGTTCCTTCTAGTCCTTGTAATGTGCTTAAAATTCCCACAAAAGCGAATAAAACGAAGAAATCACTGTCCCAATTCACCTCACACTGAGTGAAAGGGACATGAAAACTCATTTTGTTTGAATTCCAGTAATTTCAACGTAAATTAAAGTAAGATAAATTGATTAAAACCCCGCCATGTTTCGGCTGGTCTTTACGAGAGGAACCCAGCAAGTGATTTGGACATGGCATGTACATCTAAGTACATAACAGTCATGAAAGGAAAGACAAACACAGGTTACGTCACGTGTGCGACCTTTCAACCTACCATGGCAGAGCCAGGTCAGCCACGTGCGTCTTCTGCTTACATAGAGATGGACAGTCCCACCTGATAAACAGAGCTTCTAAAATACGCATTATTTGTTCATTCCGACAGCGACTTACTACGGTAAATCTAGACAGACTGTCGGTGCGATCGCAATTACAATTTATGACTGTTATTTGCTTAGATGTACATGCCATGTCCAAATCATTTGCTGGGTTCCTTTGGTAAAGACCAGCAGAAACATGTCGAGGTTTTAATAAATTTATCTTACTTTAATTTCTTCAATAAATTTCGCTTGATGTTCTCAACGCTATTTTTGTTCAAAATTATTAATCGGCACAATTGCTTCAATTACAACGTAGGCTAGTATTTTAACGTAGACTATCAAGTGTAATCAGAAAATCGGTTCAATAGTCAGCACTGGTGGTTTCATCAAATTCCAGTTGCTCGGTCAACATCACAGAACTACAGATTGTTTCATAAAAAATGGATCACCCTTAAACATCGCCTTAACTTCAACTTTGTCTAACTCCGCCAAACTTGAACGAATTTCTCTGAAATTTGGAACATATGTCAGTTGTGCTTACTAATATCATTGTTGGAAATTTCAAGCATGAATATTGAGTTGTTTTCCTGTTATAGATAAAAAAGTAGTAGATAATTTGATCTTCATTTAGCAATGTTACACAAAATCATACCTCACTCTTAAAAAATTACGTTTGTTTCCTTTGTTATGTTATATGTTGTTCTACAAGCCAAAAGCTATCAAGCAAAACAAAAATAAAGAAAATCGGTCAATCAGAGCCAGTATAGCACCATTATTCATCAACAATAATGTAACTGCTACATGTGATTAACTGGACTTCATGTTCCATAGCTTCCTGACTTCGTTGCGGTGGTGTTGGCAGCACTCCTGATTGCTTTCAGCTAGAAATCTATCTCTTACCGGTTGAAAACAATACTGTACAAAGCACAAATGAACAATAACGAGATCGCATTCACAAAAGGCAAAGTGTAAGCCTTGCTAGAACTAGGGTTTTCTTTGCGAGCTACAAGCAAGCGACTAAATGTCCCTTACACAAATGTGCATCGATGGCATAATGATGATTTTCGACTCTGTCGTAAAGAGGGCTCTGGCCGTCCATGCAAAACATCCAAACGTAAAGACCGCCTAATTTTGAGATTTGTTAAAGTTGATTCAAGTCTCTCGTTAACTGAGATGGCTGCACTAGTCTCGTCTATTTCTAAGTCCACTATTCGTAGAAGACTTATTGAGTCCGTCTGAAGGATAGTGATGGTCGATTGAGATTATGGATAAAATCTGATCAGGAAATTCCGAGACATTTACATCGTCCCGGGTACAAGGTGGTGCGACTCTACTGATTTGGGCTGGCATTTGGACCAATGGCCGCTCTGAACTTCACATACAGCAAGGAACCATGAATTCTGAACGCTATGTGAATGTTTTACGAATGAACATTGGCCAAAGGACAGATCAACTTGGTGATCCATTGACTTGGTTATTTATGGATGATAATGCTACGTGTCACAGGAGTAGTACAGTCAACTTATGCAAGTCTCAATTAGGGCTTAGGACATTATCTTGGCCAGCTCGTTCTCCTGATCTGAATCCCATAGAAAATGTATGGAGTATTCTAAAACGTAACGTTCGTCGTTCACTGCTACCTACAGATGGCGTATCACAACTTACGTCACTGTTAAAAAGAGAGTGGAGAAAGTTAGATCAGTCAAAAATCAACGATATCATCGAATCAATGCCTAGACGAATTGGTAATGTCATTGACAATAAGGGTAGGGCCACAAAATATTAGCTTCTTAAGAACCGTTACTGTATCATAGCTTATCAGATTATATAAGGACATTTAAATATATTAGGGACATGAAATAACATGAAAAATGCTTTCTGTATCATACTTATGTTTTATTTAGTCAAATTTTAGGATGATCCACTTTTTATGAAACGGACTGTATAATAGTCCACGTACCAGTGTCGTAGCGTGCTTCAAAACGTCTCCAGGGATAGAATCAGTCTGAACATCGATATACCTTACAGCATGCAGCATGTAGTAAAGTACCCGGCTCTAATCTACAGTCCGTTTCATAAAAAGTGGATCATCCTAAAATTTGACTAAATAAAACATAAGTATGATACAGAAAGCATTTTTCATGTTATTTCATGTCCCCAATATATTTAAATGTCCTTATATAATCTAATAAGCTATGATACAGTAACGGTTCTTAAGAAGCTAATATTTTGTGGCCCTACCCTTATTGTCAATGACATTACCACTTCATCTAGGCATTATTCGATGATATCGTTGATTTTTGACTGATCTAACTTTCTCCACTCTCTTTTTAACAGTGACGTAAGTTGTGATACGCCATCTGTAGGTAGCAATGAACGACGAACGTTACGTTTTAGAATACTCCATACATTTTCTATGGGATTCAGATCAGGAGAACGAGCTGGCCAAGATAATGTCCTAAGCCCTAATTGAAACTTGCATAAGTTGACTGTACTACTCCTGTGACACGTAGCATTATCATCCATAAATAACCAAGTCGATGGATCACCAAGTTGATCTGTCATTTGGCCAATGTTCATTCGTAAAACATTCACATAGCGTTCAGAATTCATGGTTCCTTGCTGTATGTGAAGTTCAGAGCGGCCATTGGTCCAAATGCCAGCCCAAATCAGTAGAGTCGCACCACCTTGTACCCGGGACGATGTAAATGTCTCGGAATTTCCTGATCAGATTTTATCCATAATCTCAATCGACCATCACTATCCTTCAGACGGACTGATGCCTCATCAGACCAGACAACCCGATCCCATTGATTTCGCCAGTGACAATGACTCATTGCCCATCTGAGACGTCTTTTTGTATGCTGATCTGATAATTCGATCTGAGAGGGCCTCTTACAGCTCTTGAAATTCGACTCAATAAGTCTTCTACGAATAGTGGACTTAGAAATAGACGAGTCTAGTGCAGCCATCTCAGTTAACGAGAGACTTGGATCAACTTTAACAAATCTCAAAATTACCGTATCTGCTCTTTTTATAGCCGGGTCTCTTTTAACAGCCGGGTCTCTATTAATAGCCGGGTCATCTGCCAGGTAATGAAATAATAGCCTGGTCTCTAATAAAAACCGGGTATTGAATGTTCTTTGGTGTATGATAGCGGAGTGTCAAAACTACCTACCAGTATAAACAATGAATACAGTCGCATCGATCGTGCATCACCGTGTGAATACGGTAGTCAGCGTTACTTGTCTTCAAATGTTCCCATTATAAATGAGTCACTGAAGTCACTGCTTTCCGCTAAGATACGGCACGTGGAAGCGAGTCATTTCTCCACTCGTATCTTATCGGGCAAGTCGTCAACATGTGTACAAAACAGAAACGAAGAGATTTCACAATGGAAACTAAATTATCAGCGTTAGATTATTTGAAACACCACAGTGTGGAGAACACTGCCAAAACATTCAAAGTGGACACTAAGCAAATCAGAAATTGGAGAAAGTGCGAGGATGAAATTCGTCAATGGTCTGTTTCAGGTGGTAAAGCGTTGAAACGTCGACGTCTTGAAGGCGGTGGCCGTAAAGTGGGTAACTCGATTTTGGAGGAGAAGTTGAAGAACTGGATCATTTCAAGGCGAGCAGAGAGACTTCAAGTTTCCCGAAAATCTATCCAAAGGGAAGCTTTAAGACTACATTCTGATCTGAAAGAAAATATGTGCGACGATTTACAAGCGTTTTCTGCAAGTGACGGATGGCTCCAAAAGTTATTACTACGGAACGGTTTCTGTCTTCGTATTCGAACAACTATTAGTTCGAAACCGCCGTCTGATTGTTTAGAAAAAGTGATTAACTTCATACTGTATCTTCGAAAGATGGTAATCGAGAACAAATATTCTCAAAATTCTATCTACATCATGGACGAGACACCTGTCTGGATTGAACCAGTGGGCAAGACAACTATCGCGACCAAAGGCGCGAAGGATGTACCGATTATGTCAACCGGACATCAAAAGATCAGAATAACAGTGATTCTAACCGCGCGAGCAGATGGCAGCAAGTGTAAACCCTATGTTTTAATCCCAAGGCTTCGTGCCATTCCAGAACTAGAAAAAATGCGGGGTATAGTTTTCAACTACAGCGGTGCCAGTTGGATGAATGATGAGATGACGAGTGACTATCTACGAAATGTTATTGGACAGTTTCACTTCGGCAAAAGACTTCTGGTTTGGGATAGTTTTCGGTGCCATATTTCTCAGGCTACCAAAAACGTATTACGAAAAATGAACATACAAACAGCGGTTATTCCTGGCGGTTGTACGGCCCTTATCCAGGCACCAGACGTTTCCTGGAATAGATCATTTAAAGTATCAGTTCAAAAATCGTATGAAGACTGGATTTCAAAAAGTGATCACAGTTTTACGAAGAATGGAAATCTGAAACCTCCAACATTCGGTGAATTTGCGATTTGGATTGACGAAGCATGGCAGGCAATACCTGTTAAACAAATTCAAGATTCCATGAAACAATGTGGTGTCACAAATGCAACTGATGGAAGCGAGGAGTGTCTAAAGCCTGGTAAACCATGTGGTGAAGGCGGTCTTCATCTTCTTAAATCCAAATTTGAAAGTAGCCTGAACGATCTTCAAGTTGAGATAGACGCCCGGTGTGCGATTCAGATGACGAAGTTGACAGTGATTGGTGTGATTCAGACGAATCTAACTGATTTCTTAGTCTCACTGTAGAATTCATCAGATGTAAATGTAGATTGTTCAAAGTTATTATGTTTCCTTTTTTATTAAGCTGCAAGATAATGATCTTAAACATGTGAATTTTTGTTTTTCTTATAAATCGAAATTCTTCTCGGAAATTATGAATTTGGAAATTTTCACACAAATTATACAACGTAAATAATAGCCTGGTCTCTTTTAACGGCCGGATCTCCAATAATAGCCGGGTGGTACACTAAACAATGAAATAATAGCCGGGGGCTATTATTTGAGCATATACGGTAGGCGGTCTCCACGTTTGGATGTTTTGCATGGACGGCCAGAGCCCTCTTTACGACAGAGTCGAAAATCATCATTATGCCATCGATGCACATTTGTGTAAGGGACATTTAGTCGCTTGCTTGTAGCTCGCAAAGAAAACCCTAGTTCTAGCAAGGCTGACACTTTGCCTTTTGTGAATGCGATCTCGTTATTGTTCATTTGTGCTTTGTATTGTTTTCAACCGGTAAGAGATAGATTTCTAGCTGAAAGCAATCAGGAGTGCTGCCAACACCACCGCAACGAAGTCAGGAAGGTATGGAACTTGAAGTCCAGTTAATCACATGTAGCAGTTACATTATTGTTGATGAATAATGGTGCTATACTGCCTGTGATTGACCGATTTTCTTTATTTTTGTTTTGCTTGATAGCTTTTGGCTTGTAGAACAACATATTACATAACAAAGGAAACAAATGTAATTTTATAAGAGTGAGGTATGATTTTGTGTAACATTGTTAAATGAAGATCAAATTATCTACTACTTTTTTATCTATAACAGGAAAAGAACTCAGTATTCATGCTTGAAATTTCCAACAATGATATTAGTAAGCACAACTGACATATCTTCGAAATTTCAGAGAAATTCGTTCAAGTTTGGCGGAGTTAGACAAAGTTGAAGTTAAGGCGATGTTTAAGGGTGATCCATTTTTTATGAAACAATCTGTAGAATTCGCTTTGATCTTTTCAAATAATGAAAGAATGAAGAAGTGAAGGTATGCACGTGTTAACTATTAGCTACGCGTTTGTCAGACTCAAACTCCGGCCAGAGTCGCTGTAATTAGCCAGTGTGTGTGTAAGTGTAGCTCGTAAAGAATTCCCTGTCTTCGCCCGGGTTGAATCACAGAGATGGATTGCTTCTTTGTGGGTTGCATGCAGTGGCCACGACGAGCTGTTCTGGCGCGCGCGAACAGCACATTGATAGATTGGCTGATTTGTCGATGACATTAACGAGCCATTGCTGACATTGATGTGTGGCTCGTGTTAGATTTCAGCCAATCGGTGCAATCTCGACGACACTCTGGCGACTGCCCCTGAGAGTGGAAGAAAGAGAGAGAAACCATCTCCAATTACACATGCATCCGTTGGAAAGATGAAATAAAGACTTAAAGATAGGCATAAGATGTAGCGTTTGGTCACTAACGCATATTGTAGGCCTACATGATTAAAGTGCGCGTACATGTATAGTATGTCGGGGGATTTATATAAAAAATACATTCGGGGCGCTACGCCTCTGCCACGTACTGTTGTAATTGGTTCTCGTAAAATCTTGATTATTTCAGGCATCACAACTTCAGATTTATCGGCCCTGGTTGGCCAATCAAAGTACGTGTTCACATAAGGATATGCCTTCACAAACGTCATTTTTAAATGACGTTGATTGTTCTGAATTTCATCAGTAAAAATACTTGTCACTTTACCATCGAATTTCTCTTTACTTCTGGAAGCCGTACCTGTAACTCAAGAATCAGCCACGTGCCCTTGTCGATGCTTTCTAAGTCAATACTTTGGTTTACCTCAGCACCTAAACTCCTTAATGGCGAAATATAGATCTTGTTTTTAGAGGCCTATACTATCTTCAGTGGTTTCCATTTAGCTTCTACACTTGATCAGGTTTAAACTGCAAATGACTAATGTAGTCATTCGGTTGGGGGTGACTTGGGACAATATGTCTCCACACTAATCTATTAAGTAGATGTCAAGTAAAAAATATTGCAGCAATAAGTACGAATTCCACTTCGATAGCAGTAATATACTAATGCTAACTTAATTCGATGATGGCATTTTGTCTGACATGCAGCTATGGACAAAAGTCAGCGGACAGCGAAGTTTCTTGCTAAGATTCTTTCTATTTTCAACAAGAAAATATTGTGATACAGTTTAATACATCTAATTAGCCTAAATATGTTTCCTTTTTATACAGAAGGTGTTGAAAAACAATTTTCTTGTTTTTGATGTTTATTTATTCCAGATTCTCGTTTTGGACAAAAGTGACCGGACACCTAAAATAAAAAAACATGACTTTTTAGTACTTTGTAGGAAATCCATTTGCACGAATCACAGAATTCAAGTGGCGTGGCATGCTCATGATCAGCTGCTGACACTTTTCTGGGGTTATAACATGGTACCATGCATGAATTATTGATGCGATGATTCCACTTCGCGTAGTTGGAGCTCTTTCGTTTATTACTCGACCAACTTCTGTCCACAAAATTTTCAATTGAGTTTATGTCGGGACTTTGCCTTGGCCAGTCGTTGATATGATCAAATTCCGAACTTGAGAGCCACTCCTTGACCGTCTTTGCTCGGTGGCAGGGGGCATTGTCATCCTGAAATGCAGCGTGACCATCGGGTAACTGCGCGGCAAGAGTTTGCTGCATTTCGTGATTCAGAATGTCCAGATACACTTTTTGGTTCACTCTTTGTCCATTCTCCAACACTCGAAGTCGTCCCACACCATTGAATGAGAAGCACCCCCAAACCATCACGCTTGTGGTGCTCAAGCGCTCACCAGTGCGGCGTCGGACTGTAGTCACTCCCCGATCATCAGAGAATAAAATCCGTTCCCAATAGTCCATTGACTTTTGCGAGTGCTTAGTTGCGAATATCACACGGCGTCGTCGTTGGAAAGCATGTACGAAGGATTTTCTAGCAGGTCTTGTGGCATAGAAGCCTGCAGCACGCAATCGTCGACTGAGGGTGCGGTCAGTGAAGGAAGCTCCTATAGGACCAAGAGATGCTCGAATCATCCTTGCTAACAAGAAACGGTTAGTTTAACACATGCGAACAATTTGAAGGTCAAGTCTTTCACTTGTTTTACGTGGACGGCCAGTCCTTTTCTTCGTAGGTGACCCGCAACCGGAAGGATTCTTTTGCCAACGTCGCCGTATGCCTGATACCGTCGATTTGGGAACACCGGTCTTCTGAGACACCTTCCGAACACTATATCCTTCTTTCACGAGAGTTATGATCTCTGATCTCTTCTTCGGCGATACTTCTTTTCTCATCTTCCAGATTGAGATGTCAAGCAAATTGCGACCGATGAGATGTGAGTGTGAGATAAAAATGATAGCATAGCGTCAGCCTTCAGGTGAATATCGGAAACAACAGTTTGTCACAGCATTTGAGTTTGAATTTCAAATCTGCCGATTCAAGGCTGCCTGCTTGACACAAGGCAAGTGAATGTGAAATGATTCTGAAAGCTTCCCATCGTAGATATCTGACTTCACTGTTCGTCTCTGTGCTTATTGAGGCAATTTGCAAGTAAAAAACTATGAAGTAGAAGGTGTCCGGTGACTTTTGTCCAGTTCGAACATTTGCGCTATTATGCCCTCTAAATAGGGATAAAACGTCAGCTTCAGTAACTACATCATATGACTATGTTTATCTGTGTATTATATTGTGTTTCTGCAATAAAAGATGACGAGTTTACATTAAACATCGAAATAACAGAGTAAAATGTAAAAAAATCAAGTGTCCGGTGACTTTTGTCCATAGCTGTACTTGTTGGTGTGGAGAAAAGAGTTAGCCATTCGATTGGGGGTGACTTCGGACAACTCTTCACTAATTAACTAAGTAGGTGTAAAATAAAAAATATCGCAGCAATAAGCACGAATCCCACTTCAGAAACAGTAATATACTAATACTAACTTAATACCATGAATTAAATCATTTTGTCTGACATGCTTACTTGTGTGGAGAAAGAAGTTTGAGCAACTTTTTGCATGCACGTTTTTTGCATGTATGCAACTTTTTTCTCTCTTTGGAAGCTCTGCTTCAGAAATCAATAGATTCAAACAAAAATCTCAAAAACGTCTTTCGTCAAAGGAAATTTACTACAAATGTTGACATTAAGCAGTAAATCTTGGCTTGACATAATTACTTGTCTACAGATGAGATTCAGTGTCCGTTTTTGGTTTTGTCCCAAGTCACCCCATCTAACGGTATTTGATTTTTGTAACATTCATCACGTTTCATTTGCTACATAAATGAGAATTTCAAATGTATTTCATGTGCGATTGTAAAGTGGTACTTAATCAAATCTTGAAATATCACAAACATAATCCTGAAAGTCTTGAATTATCATACAAGAGGCACACTGTCTCTTTCTAGATTCAGAGAAAGTGATTTAGATTTAGATTGAACTCATAACAGCTAAAGTTAGATGCATGCATCTTTTGACGTAGATGTTCATAAATGGGAAAAGGTCTATGTTTTCAGCTAGGAGTGTAAAACAATTTCGATATCACTTTACTGCCAACCTGAAACTTTGATGATGTCACACAATGAAAAAACGTGACAAAATTGCATTTCTACCGATGTCCCAGTCAGTGTGACGAATGTTACAAATGTGAAAACATCACTCATTTGTCGCAGCTGTAAAACAGTAGCAAGATATTTCCTATTAGTTCCGATTTTTTTGAAATGAACCCTCGAAACACAATAGTTATCATATATAGACAGATTGAGTTAATTCAGAGAGCTTTACTTTTATCGATTTTCAAATCTGAATTGGCTGAAAATGTATATATTTGTTTATATTATTATTTATTATTTATATTTTACTAAAAATGACCCTCACTCGATTAGAAGAAAATAATAAAAAATGAATTATAAAAAGAGCAACTTTATAAAAAATGTACCATTATAGCCTTACTATCGAAGTGCTGCCTCTCAAGCTGTAGAAGGCAACTGAGATCCCGTCCATTCATTTTACCTTATAAATACGATCTTGCTTGCCGACATTGAAAATAAAAAACGAAAATGTTTTCGTTATCACCTTCGTTTCTTATGACAGTCTTCGTTTTCATTAACGCAAGCAACACTAGTTTAGACTGAAGATAATCAAGTGCCTTCATGCAAGAAAACACCTATGAACCCATCAATGAAAAATGTAGTATCCCTGTACCCAAGCATACAAATCATATTTTCTAAATGAAACCGAAAATCTTGTCTATCCGACATACATCACAACTGACAGCACAGTGTGCTTGCTGGAAGTTTTAATACTACATGTAGATCGAACAAAATAAATTTTCACCTAGCCTACAATGAAGTCAATTGACCTTACAATAACTTGCTAATCATATTGAGTTTGATAATTTCTAAATCAACTAATGAATTATGTCTAAGCTGATAATTCTATGCATATTTTGCTAAAAGAATAATAGTAATTTTTCATCCACGTCAGCCGTGTCGTAGACATTATATAGACTGCATTATAGACCTTAGGGTGTAATTTTAAAAAAATTGGTGTTGACATGCTTCCCGCACAACGAATATGTCTCACTGATTAATGCTTACTCTCTTCTTTTTCTACATGTATTTTTAAGAATTCCATCAAAGCATGTTTATCTGCATGCAGAGAAATTGGCGCAACATGACTTCTCGCCCGCCCGCCGCTGTATTTGTTTGTGATGTATGAGCGCTCTGCCAGGCGTCTGTTTGTGATGTATGAGCGCTCTGCCAGGCGTCTTTTTGTGATGTATGAGCGCTCTGCCAGGCGTCTGTGTGTGTTGTATGAGCGCTCTGTGACGGCGTCTGTGTGCGGTGTATGGGCGCTCTGCTATGGCGTCTGTGTGTGGTGCAGGAGTGCTCTGCTATGGCGTCCATGTATGTTTTAACTTCCTCAAATATATAATCGATTCATCTGCTTTAACATGCTTGATCATCTTCCAAATCCTCAACCATATCGGCACTACACAGTTAATCATCAAAATTAATGCGGATTCTGTTAACCACTGCACCCTAAATCATGTTGAGGCTTATTGGTCACGAACAATCCCTATTAACCAAATTCAATGGCACTCTATGGTATTCTATGACACGCAATGGGAATGCCATAGCACACCTTAACGTTCAATTGAACTCTATTGGATCCAATAGCACTGGAAGTGGGAAAATATGAGTGCCATAGAAGCTATCCAAAAGAAGCAAACGCGCAGCGACAGTTTTGACTCCGTAATCTGACTTTGTCCAATGATATTGCAACATTCGCATGTTCAGTATAATTTCAGATGCTTTTGGCATGTGCAACAGTCATTGTTAATCACATCCTTTGGTCGCGTCTCAGTGTCTCGTATTTTTATGAAAATCCGTCGTTTGCTGAATCAATCATCTTATCCGGTTTGTCTCAATCATCACACCAATGGAGTAAGTTCAATTGAAACGAATTTATTATTTGTATAGTCCATCAGTCAAATCATCAAGTCCTCATTGTTACAGCAATTCATTCGCGCACTGTTTTATTGAATTATGCAATTATTTAGATTTTTTGAGGTAGGAACTAGAACTACTGTATTATAAGATTTATGTAGACAGTCTTATCTATTCCTCGTTCAGTTGTCGTATGTATAAAGTAGACAGTTCAACAATACGTTCAAGTGCTATGCCATGTGTGCTATCACAGCACAAAAATTATTGCAAATTTGAATATTTTATTTAGATTTAATTATTCAGGATATTAATTAAAAAATCGTAGAACTTTCTAAACGAAGACCTACGCATACATTTATGCTATAAGTCTTGAAGATACGCTGTAATCACTTAAATGATGCAGCCGTTAGTTACATCGAAATTATAACAGAATTTCTCTTATTTTAGATAACGGATATATCTTTTGATTCCGCTTGTTGTTTCATAGCTTTCTCACTGGCCCAAGCCTAGGTAATCGTAAGCCTAGGCATCGTAAGTTATCTAGGGGTCAACAGTTATCTTCAAACAGTTGTGAAAATATCATCCAATGCCATACGCAAAGTTTTTAAGTAAACAATTCTGATTATGTTTTTAAATTTCAGTTAGGGTTGATCGGGTTCTTTCAACGAGTCTGCTGCGTCTTCTGAGAAATCCATGTTTGGTGAAATCCTCGAATCGGTGTTTTAAGCCATGAAGTAAGTTATCAAGTCCCCGGTGTTCTAACAATTTATACACTACTATCTGAAAGAATTATAGTCCAGTTATTTTTGGTCTTTTAGCTATCCTTTAGAAAATCGTTATTTAATTTCACTTTCAAAACCTTTGATATGTATTCTATCAGGTTGACTCCATTGTTAATTCTAAAGATTCTAAGATTTCCAAATAGCAAGTTAGTGAAATTTCGACGGGCATTCATAAAATATCACTTTAAACACACTGATGCTGGCAAATTGCCTAAGTTACTGCTACTGCAATAATTAATATGATAATATAAAATTTAATATTTAAAAAAATAAAAATTTAATATAAAAACTACTTTTTGCAAACACAATGTAAATGGAATAAGAAAACATTGTTTTCAATATTAAAAATCAAATAGGACTATTTAATTATTCTATTTACATTGTGTATGTAAAAAGAAGTTATTATTAATTATTGCAGGCGCACTTACTTAGGCGATTTGCTAGCAGTTTGTTTAAAGTGATATTTAATTAATCGAAATTTCACTAGCTTGCTAATTGCAAATCCCAAATTTACCCAGGCATGGCTGCAACCTTAAATAGGGAGTTGTGTCGATCTGGAGAGATGTGAACTAGGCTTGCTGATGATTCCTGATTTTGGATGAAATAGCAGCTATTCAGATCTGTTTCAATTATTTTCAACTGAGGATGAAACTCAATATTTAATTATTCTAACTCCCAACTTTAGGTAGATTATTATTGTTGTCATTATTCCAGTTCAGTCATAACATTTTGCGATAGATAGTGTGTTATAGTCATGTTTTCTCTGTTACAACATTAACAGTATTTTAACATAAGCTGTTCGCAATTCGTACATGTATTCATCTCAGATCGACTAATTTCAACAATCTTTTTTTAATAGCATGATTAAAGATCAGACACGTCTTTCTTTCATATAAAAGTAACAAATTTTTTTAAGCATCGGTGATAGAGTTGTCAATGCGGGTGCGTATCAGCAAATCCAATGTGCTAAATCAATGTAATTTTCTGAGAATTTACTTTTAATGAGTATTGGAAATAGTAAAAGAATTATTCAAAAGTGTGTTTATATTTCGATTTATTCTCAAGAGCTAATTTCATTTCATAAAGATCAATCAATCATTTCAAGAGCTAGATGCAAAAGATATGGTGATTAGTGTCTAAGGCTTTGCCTTTCGACTCAGGTATTGACTGCAGGCTTTAGATTTCAAATCAAGATATTAATCTTTGTGTTATATTTAGTTTGGCTCGTTTTTGCCATAGCTAATGTTTTTAGATCAAATTTGTTGCTTGACATGTTTGGTGCTTGTAGATAGCTAATTGAGAAGTGTTTCAATTTCTTTGTTCTGATGTGAACGAGGCCGCTTTATACTGCCAATCCAAGTTTTGAAAAAAATCACATTTTTCTTCATAGAAATGAAGAAGGAAAAAACGAAGAGGAAATGATATTTGCAAGCATGGAAATTATGTGTTAAAAATCAGTTCTGTGTACCTACTTGTTAAAAACATTACGATTAAGCAATGATTCACATCTGTATCAATCACATATCGATATGAATAACTCCACGTTTAAAAAAATGTTCTTCATCAAAATATTGACCTCTGTAAAAAATATTATCAAAACTGAAGACAAATGGATCCATTTTAGTTCGAAAATTAAAAACCTGTATTCAATTGTCAGATCAATTGTGAATGGCTTGAACTAATTTTATACGAGTATGTGTTACGCAATATTTTGACTGGGAGTTGGGGAGAGTCTCCCAGGACTTTGGGACCCAAAATTATTTAATTTCATTTAATTGCTTTCAGACATAATTTTGAAAGAATTTCATATTTTCATGCACTTTTCCGGATGTTTCAGATTTTGCGGATTTTCATATTTAATATCCTGCTCCAGCAGTCTGATGAAAGATATCTTTCCACATGAATATCACTAATAAGATCAGGACTAGGATTCAGTTCTGTGATCCTGCAATTATTAAATTAATACTTTTCATCTATTAATACATTTCAAGACGGCCGCTTTAAATGAAGGAGTGTAAGTTCGACATTTAGTTGTATTGATAGGAAATATATCACTATCAAGCAGCGTTTTACGTGTGCATTGGTGGTCAGAAGGGGGGGATGCCGGGATGCATCCCCCACCAGCCCAAAGTATTGTGATATAAAATATGAACTTTCAATTTATCAATTTAACATCAGCAAATTCTACATTTTAGCTTCCAAGCAATAATTTGGCAATGTATCTGCACTGAAATAGTACAAAAGTCGGACGGCGAAACGAACTCTATCTCGTTACATCATTTCCGCTTATATCACTGATTTAGAGCTTATCAATTTAGAGACATGTAAAACCAAGGAATGTAGCGGCCTCCGCAATAGGTTTGTTTATGCTAGGCAGCTCAGATGTTGATGACCCGCTGTGATATTGCGTATCCTACATGATGCACTTGAATTAACAGATGTTCTGCCCATCAGCTCTGTGATGCAAGAAAGTTTACCAAGTGCTTTCAAATCCGTTACACCCACGGACTTTCCACCCACATGTATGGTGGTTTGCCAATTGGAACGACTATAACATGTATCTGTCATTCGATTCGTTCTCAATATTTCTTAAATGTTGTGCCGATGGATCACCTAACACATGTTCTATCGTGCTTAATTAACAGATTTCGTTTTCCTAACTCTCTGATAATTCAAATGATGGCATCTCATTTAAATGAACATATACAAGAAAATGTAATTTAAAACAGGCAATTCAATATAACTTAAGACATTTGCTGATTACTTCACCTTTTATTCTGTTTGAGGATTGGAACAATTAAATTTAATCCCCCCACTGGAATTTTCTGTGACCGCCCCTTTCCGTGTGTGATAGGAAAATGTCGCTTTGCATCTAAGAACTTTTAAATGATAAAGAAAATAAATATTTTATTTGAAATTCTCTTAGAAGGAAGGAAATAATTACGAGAAAGTATTCTTTTTTTGAATATAGTAAAAGTCACACTAGTAATGAGAGAAAGCTAATCGAGCTTTCCACCTTCCTTCAGATTTTTATAATCATGAAATGAATCAAATTGAGCAGGCATTTACACGTGTCACTGAAAGATAAAAATGAAGAAGTTGACAGGTAAGATAAGAACAGATCGCGCCGACATAGGGAGGGATTGGCATTCATGATAAAGCATTCAAGCACCGCGAACGAGATTACAAAATTGGTATTTATTTATATTGGTGAGACCGGAATTAACAGCATTGTCGGGAATCGGGATGCGATCTTGAAATAGATGTTAAAAATTTCCCACTGTGGAGGTCATTGTGGGAATAGCGCATGATGAATAATGATATAAAACACATAAAAGCAGTTAATACTACAAGCTTATCTTAGCCTATAAGTTAGCACATTCGACAGATACTTCTGTTCCACTTTGTACTTATAATTATATTTCGGTTTTACATCATCAAATCTTATTAATTGATTAATTGAATAAGTGAAGAAATAGATCGTTAAAACGAGAGACTCTACAATTGAGAGTGTGTGTCGATCGCCAGCAAATAAGTGATACTTCCTATATTTGTCTTTATGCATGTATGTAATTAAGTATGCGTGATCCATTAATGTATTATTGAGATTAAATATGTATTAGCCATGATTACCCTTTCTTTGTTATTTCCATGCTACAATTCCCATCAAACTGAGGTGACCAACTTTTCAAAGAAACAAAGAAGAGAATCTATTCATAAGTATGATGAGTTGCTCTCTAAATAAGCATGCATGGACCAAATGTAATGACAGAAATCTAATATCACCGCCACCACAGTATTTTAATTATCTATGAAGATTGAATCCATGGTCCATAATATTTGAAATTATTTTAATTATGCGTTAAAATTAAAATTCACACTTGAATTTTAATACAAACATGATAATCACCCTAATAAGTTTAACCTCTTTCCTTTTTATCTGATGCGGTTTTAGTAGGTGAAAGCATAAGAGCATAAATCTTATCTCTAATAATAGCAGTGCTTTCAAATCTAAAATTCTACCAGTATCGCAAGATGCTTGCAAAAAGTTAGAAAACTTTACATACTTACACCTTGAATATACGCATGCATGCATGCATGGAAACCAATATAGTCTAATGTTCCATAAAGTTTCATTTTACTTACTCATTGTCAAAAGTTTATTTGTCTGCTCTCACTAGGTGTGACACGCAGGCTGAATCAAACTAATTGAAACATGATTCCTGCTAGAGTATCGATCAAGCAATGGACAGTCATTGGACAAGCAATCACGAAATGAATAAGTAGTAGCTAAAAAGTACATATACAGAAAAATTACTAATGTGAGAAGTAGTGCATTGACAACTTGAATAAAAAGAAAGGACCATTGTTTGATCGACATTCTAGCAGGAATCATGTTTCAATCAGTTTGATTCATTCTGCGTGTCACACCTACTGCGAGCAGACGAAACGCAGTTGTGACAATAGACAAGTAAAATGAAACTTCTGGCGATATTTTTCATCCGCAAGATCACAGAGGGGCGCATTTGCATTATTATGTTATAATCCTATATTAATAATATAAATCTCCAATACAAGAAACATAGCAATTATCAAATACTCTTCAATTGCAATATTTTGCATTATTTTTCATTTAAATGAAGCTTATCTGCCTATATGCAGAACGTCTATGTTCCATCATCAACTTATCATTTATCGCATATTTATAATGTATTTCCTGTTTGTTGCAGATCAACTCCTACTACATTTCCCAATGGAAGAGAAAGAAATATGGTGAATGATTTCTGAGAAACTTTTCATCGAAGCAAGTGTTCAAACGGCTAAAAAGAGAAGATATTAAAAATCATTGGCTGTTTTTTGAATTTAATGGCGTTTTGTGATGATCATGAAATTAGCTAAAAAATAATGCTCCATAGTGTGATTGATTCTCAAACTATTTTTTGAAATCTGGGCCGGACTTTCACCGACATGTCAAGGGGATCGAAAGTGAAAAGTGCAAATACCTCATGCATGTTGTCTTTAAATTGACATTATCACAATTGCTAAACTAAACTGATTATTCTTTACAATCATGATCACATAAAGCGTCAGTATGTCGCAGAAAGGTTTAGACACGCTGTAGCATTAGGAGCTGCCATGAAAACTGAATTTCCCAAAATTCTATGGGACAGAAGTTCGATAGAACAGGATTTCCCGAAATTCGATAGGACAGGATTTCCCACAAGTCTATGGGACAAATTAGTCCCACAGGCAATAGGATCAAAGTTCCCCAAAATTCAATGGGACAAAACATTCCAACAGTGCCATAGAATAGAGTTCCATAGCAATAGCACTAACCGCTATAGGAAAATTACAATAATTCCGTAGGACGTTTCCTATAGGAGTGCCATAGATTTTGGTTAATCGGGATGAAAACTGCAAAACAGCAGAATGGCATGAAAAGACCGTCATAGCGACCTACATGGATCAACAGATGTGGTTTGATCGCTACCGGAAGAACGTGTCTTCAGGATTTATTATTCTAACTGAACACATTTCACAGAAGCATCCCATGTAAGTACATACTGTTCATTTTTTATACCTAAGACATCATGTTTTTGGCATTTTAAGGTTTACTTTTTATGTTACACATTGGCGGGGGGAGTAATCATTTAGTGGCATTTAGTGAATAATTTTGGCGGGCGATAAGCCATGCTGCGCCGAGAATGTTTATATATTGTGAGTCAGAAAACAAGAAAAGTAAACCTTCGATTAGAAAGAGATGGAGAACCGTTGATGAAGAACATCGAACATTGAGTAGTACAAACATTTCTTTTGATTCCTGAGAATGTCAGTGGCAATTGGAAATATATTTCACTCAGCAATGCTCTTTTAAGTTGAATGAGTTGATCTAAATCAATCATGAATGAATTGACCTGTGACTCTTGAAATCATCAGTCACCCTCATTGCAAGCTTAGATGAAAGAAAATGTAGATGCTCGCAATATCTTGCGAAAGGAGAAGTATTCAGAGCTGCAATACCATATACTTCGTAAAATATGGAAATGGATCAATTGCGAATGACCATTCGCTTGGTATAATGACATAGCATGTTCGATGGCGTTCACTGCTGCCTTCAATTTATTATATTCAAGAATCCTCAGTGGCTTGCACAGTCATCAACGGCAATTATGTGCTTCCTGATAAAAGCAATATCACATAATTGTCATAATATCACACATAACTGGTCAAAGTATTCGAAGGAGAGCAACTTATCTTTTGAGCTTGACAGACAAATAAATCATCTGTGTTAGTGCGCCCTAACCAATAAATATTTTTTTACAGACACTATGTAAATAGAATAATTAAATAGAGTTACATCCTCAGTTAAAACTGAGAACAGACCAGAATAGATGTTCCCTTTTCTGTTTGTAAAGGCCAGCATTTATTTGCTATTGTAGGCGCATTCACTTGGGTGATTTGCCAGTAGTGTGTTTAAAGTGATGTTTAACTCATTAAACGCGGCTGGCATCATAAGAGGTCATCATTAGAAATGGTTCTCACATATTCTAGTTGATTCTTTTCTTACTTATTTATATTATGTGGTAACTTAGGGAATATTGAAATTTTTGTTGTCAATAGCTACAATTTTTAGATGGCCACTCTTATCATGTGCATATAGTAGTACTGAAATATGCTAAATTTACTCATAAGTAGCATATTAGAATATTTTGCCTAAATTATTTGCCTAAGAATTATCTAATAAAAATCTCTCATTGGCATCGTAAATTTCATTCAGTTGCATTGCATTTACGAACTTCATGCAGACAAGACCGATGATGGGTGTGTCGGTCACAATTGAGAGGTTTATGAAATTAGATGATTTCATATGATGTCAGCCGCCAAATGCATGCGCATTTTTAACATAAAATAGGAATTCGACTCACTTGTGTCTCTGTTTTGCAACGTTTTGCCGAGGCATTGTGTGTGTGTGTGTGTGCGTGATGAACGGTTTAGATTGCCAGCGTTAGTTTCCAGTGCTGCAGTATGAATTCCGAGTGAACGACGCTCGTTGCCTGCGATTTCATGCACCAATCAATACTCTCTGATGAATAGGTCTTAGTGTCTTATTTTCCTGTACTCGTGCAAGCACAATCAGTCTGTCGAAATGCCGCGGTCACAGAGTTAGATTCATTTGCGCGCGCTTCGGTTTCCTAAAAAGGATGAGTTGTATGTAACCTTAATATCGAAATGGCACATCACAGAATTAGACAACTTGCTACTTCTCGAGGGGATAATTCGTGTATCGCTTACTATTGGAAATGACAAGCAATAAGCTGTCAACAGAGGACTCCCGAGTCAGTGAGAGATGCGTGCGTGCTGTGATATCACTTCGCACACACCAAAACACACATCGATGCCTGGCTTCGATTCAATGTATGCACTATACAGTGAGCAGTGCCGAGGAGAGGATGTGAAATCATCAAGTGAACTAATTTTCGTACGCCTGCTATTTTTTTAATAATGATCGGAAGGGCCAACATTATGGAGAAAATTTGTGCGCAATGATCTGAATTCTTCGAATCTGAAGGAATTGTGGCAATCGAAGCACTTTGCTGGAACTCACATTAATCCGCAAGCGACGCACGACTTTTTTCCTATCTCTGTAAGGTATAAGGAATTCCTTTTTGCCCACTCGATTGAACCCACATCGAGGTTCCTCGATGTGCCGTCGAGTTCGAATTAATCACTTCTAGCAAACCGAAGCAGTTAAACAAAATATTTAATTCTGTGGCCGCGGTATTTGACACTTGAAAAAGCTGTTGCTGAAACTGAGGCTTTCAATAATGATGATAACGATGAAGGTCCAATTATTATTCCACCCACAGAATTAGATTGTTTAAGCGCATCATTTTACTAGAAGTACAGACTGATTCAAAACAATAGCACATGCAGGAACTTGCTAAGTGGGCAAAAAGAAATTTTTAATACCTTACAGAGAAAGGAAAAAAGTCGTGCGCCGCTTGCAAATTACTGTGAATTCCTTCAAAATGCTCCGATCACCACGATTCTTTCAGATTCATGGAATTCAAATCATTGCCCAAAAGTTTTCTCGATAATGTTGGGTCCTCCGATCATTATCAAAAAAGTTGGCAAGTGCATGAATAAACTTTGACAAACTTCTGTGTAGAGCTTGACATCGCGTGTGTCTCTGTGCTGTGTGATCCGGTTGATAACAGTCACTGAAACTTCGCACAATTTGGCGTGTTTTAATGTTTAAGTGGCTGCTCATTGTTCGATTTCTATAACATTATGTCAGCAGATTGTGCCACTTAATTAACGTTGCATGTTCCAATGTTTCCTTTCTATTCAAACAGAAGAAGAGACGACATGTCTAATTCTGTGATTCCACCTGACACGGATCATCTGAATGATGATGACGAAATCAATAAAGATTTGCCTTTTCATTATTTGCCAATTGATGTCCCTGGAAGTATTGAAGTTATCAGCCATCAGAACCAAGACGCGGACGAAGATCAAGAACAGCCATAAGTGGTCGATGGGTATCTAAGGAATCTCCGAACCATTCGAGATTTCGAGAACCACCAAACGGCCTGTCAGCTGCCCGACTGCAAACAAGGATAGTGGCACTTGCTCGAGTATACGAAGTTGGTGTTTTTTGAGACGGTCATCAACGGCGAATTCATTGACTTCATCGTGATTGAAACTAATCGCTACGCGGCAATCGATAAAAATGACCACACATTTTCGATGAATCACGATGAAATCAGAACATTTATTGCCATTCTCATCATGAGTGGATATCATGCACTTCCTCAGCAAGACCTCTACTGGCCAGTGTCACCGGATCTCTCTATTGATCTCATCCGGAAGAGACCGCTTTCGACTATTGAGGAAATATTTCCATGTATGCAATAATGTTCCAGTTTCAAGGTGAAAAAATTCCTTGAGCTGCTCAACGACCGTTTCATGCAGTTGGGAGCATTTAATAAAGATATTTCTATAGATAAGACTATTGCTCCATATTTTGGGAGGTCTCCACTCAAACAATTCATACGTGGCAACCTGTACACTTTGGGTTTAAAAACTGGTGCATCCCTCACAAGTTGGGTTTCTGCTATCGTTTTCAGTTGTATGCTCGTCGTGACCGACTTTAACCTTGTAATAATGTTCCATTTGGTACACATGTTGTGATGTGAACAATCGATCCGGACTCCATTGAATTGTATCTGGATAATTTCTTTACCTCCGTAAGGCTGCTAGATGAGCTGGCTGACCAGGGCATACGTAGCTACTACCGGCACAATGCGAAAGAACAGAACGGAACGTGCGCTGATCTAGAATGATTCTGATTTAAAACGGTAAGTTAGGGGATCCCATGATACTCGATTCCATAAGACATGAGAAGTTTTTTTTGTGTGCTGGAATGATTATGACATCGTTACAGGTGTTACAAACTTTGATTATGTGACAACACTAGGAGTGGTTCAACGCCGAGGTGGAGGCATCCGAAATACAGTTGCACAGCCAAAAATGATCGCGAAACATAATAGCAGCATGGGAGGTGCTGGCCTCTTTGATCATCACGTCGCTACGAATCGCATAGCATTTCGCTCGAAAAAGTGGCACTAGCCACTTCTCATACATAGAATTGATGCTACTGTCTCCGACTGCTGGGTCATGTTCCGTTCCTCCAATACACGGCCAGGGAATCAGTTGGAGCTTCGTCAAAGCATTGTCACAATATACCTGATGCGGTCTGCGGCTAGCAACATCGCACAAGTCATTCCAGCACGGATTCCTGCATTCCTGTAAACAAACCATAACACAAAATGAATCACTTCGTTGCTTCAAGTCTGAGCCAACGACGTTGTCAATTTGCAACCTATAGTGTGAGGCCTCGAAATTATTGCATCAAATGCGACAAAACGCTCTGTTTTGACTGCTTCCTTCCTTATCACACAAACAGCTTCTTCAAGGGTTCAAGTTCACATGAATAAATCAGGTAATCAGGAGTCCAGGACACACATTTATTTTTGTAATAAGTGCTTCGAATATTAAGTTGCTATGAAATTTGTGGGACTTATTTCTTTCTATTTTAGTGTTATGAATGTTGAGCCGAGTTGCGAAATTGCAAATGATTACATTTTTCAAAAATTGTGTACCTTTTGCTAATGCTACATTCGGGCGACATTTTATATGAGATCATGCAATGAATAAATTACCTGTCACTTTACAACAATAATATTTTGCGCATCTATTGGCCACAAACCAAGTTTAATGGCCAAATATTAGGCTATTTGTATTCTACATTTTTATCATAGGGCCGCGTTTAATGGACTAATGAATGCCCGTCGAAATTTCACTAACTTGCTAATTGTAGATCTCAGATTTTCCCAGCCATGGTTGCCACTTTAAATATGGAGTTCTGTCGATGTTGAGAAATGTGAACTAGGCCTACTGATGATTCATGGTTTTGGATGAAATGACAACTATTCAGGTCTGTTCCAATTTTTCAACTGAGAATGCATTCAAATTTACTAAGAATATTCAAATATTCTATTCATGTTATAGTAATGACCATTGGAATGTTTTTCAAATCTTCAGATTTCCTTTTGCATCAAGCAGGATACAGAAACTGTAAGTACCCGGATATAACTTTTTCATGTAGTCTGCCCACTCAGTCGAATGGACTCAAAAATGTAAACACCCTCTCCATTATTGATCTTGATATCACTAATGTTAATTTTAGACAGAAGCCAATTTAAATTCTTTTTAAAAGAAATCGAATTGAATGGCATTGATATACTGTTGATAATAAGTATTGATGTGAATACTATTTGTAAATAATAATTCACGCGGCCATGGTCATTAAACATGTCGTCAAGAATAAAACTTTTATCTAAAATCGAATTGAATTATTTTTCAAATGATCATTGTATCGGACAGTTGGATAATCGCAAATGTTTACTTGAACTTATTTATTCGCATCGGATAATCGGACTTTCAATTTTTTAATCGCACCTATCTCTGGAAACCATGAAATTGCAATCAATCGGCAAATCAATGAATTGATACCATCATTAATATCGCTATTGCTAATTAGTAATTAATTGTCAAGATCATAAATTGCAGTGACTATCCAATCAGGTTTACATGCACGCTGCAATGATATTGCTATCTTCAAAATGTGCTTTATTATTAACTCAGGTGTACTTAACAATATCGCCAAATAAGATAGCATCGGAATCCTCTATCGCACCAGACATGAGAAGATAAATGTTTTCAAAAGAAAATATTATATTTCAAACAATTATCACTCACATTGTGAAACCAAAAATTGATGAAAATCAAATTTTTTCAACCAAAAAGTCGTTTTTCAACAGAAAGAAATCAAAATTTTCAACTGAAAGATATTGCGCTGTTTTTGTGTTACATACACATCTTTATGATAACCGGCACCGCCAACATTGCAAGTTCAAAGTTTAAGCAGGATGCTCCACTGCCTGATGTGCCAGCTTTTTTCGAATCTCCTGCTGAAGATCTGTCTGAGCTATCAGAGCTATCAGAGCTATTTGAGCTTTTTGAGCTGTCTGAGCTATTAGAGCCGCTTGCAAGTGATATTGCAAGATTTGAGAGTACCAGGAGAACGATGCATGATTTGAAATATGTTGGCTTCATCTTTTCACCGGTATGTTGCAGCTCCTGTCGTTCAACAATTACTAACGAAGCGCGAAAGTTAAATGGATGTTGTCTCCTATCTGTCAGTTAACGGTTCAAATTTTGAAAATTGATTATTACTAATGATTACGCAGTCATAGAGGTCTGATTTTTGGCTTTGCTATCTTTGGTCTCCATAGTGTTAATCTCTGACCTCTATGTGTGTAGCATTCTAAACACCAAAGATATGTTAAGAATACATAGACTTCAAGCAGAACATGTCGGAAACTCTATGGTAGACAGGACTAAACCTCTATCGTTGTTAACCTAAGCGTCCATCAATGAGACTTCATCTGACCATAGAAGTCTATGATCTGACCATATACTTCTAAATTTAGAAGTCTATGATCTGACCATGGATTCCTAGATATGTTATATATCTAAGAGTTCATGATCTGACCATAGACTTCTAGATTTCTCTGGACAGATAGGTGAGCAAAATTTGAAATCACTTTATACATGTTCAGGCCAACCAACGTTTGTGTTACAAAGCTCGAATTTTGTAGCTTATCGCAGTGATCAATGACTATTTCTCCTGTGCGATTCATTTCAATGCAGAATACCAAACATACATGTGCATACCGCTTCTGGTTGTCAACCGAAATCATAACAAAGAAATCTGAATTTGCAGTTGCATCGAGTTAAGTAGTAGAAAGCATTATATCTCAAGTAAACATTCACTTGTGTAACTTTCACTTCCATGAATCTGACTTCAATACCACCACGAGGGACATAAATCATTATCGCAAACAAAGAGGAAAAATGGAGACGTGTGATCTAAAGGAGTCGAGTGTCAACAAATTTCCTATCTGTCTAGATGCTGCTCCAAACAACTCCAAAGCCGCGATCCGGTAGCTATATTTTCTAGTGCATGGCCTGGCAATGGAAACACATTCGGAAGATTTTATTGGAAGATATCAAATATCTTCTTACGACAATTTTGTCTACTCTACAAAGAAACCATTCTATCTGGGTTTGTGACATTTCAGATCGATCATGGACTAAATGGGGCGATCATGAGTTGAAATATTCCCTTATTTTTGTCACATCATTTACTGTCGAAAAATCTGCGAATGTTCGCATCTATCACAGAGAAGAAATTCAGTTCAACAAGCACATCTCATCTATCACAAGTCTTCCATCTGATGACATTTGTATAATATCCGGATGACTAGCCAGTAATAGAAATTCGAGATCGGATTCAACTATTTTATACTTGGGAAAGACCGACAAAGTTGCTAGTGAAGCCGAAGTCAACGGACGGAAGAATTCCGCTAGATCCACCAATAGCATTGACCATGGTAAGGGACAGTTTCGAGAGGAAAAGAGAAGCTGCCGATTCCTTCATTATGAATGTCTTGAAAGCAAAGGGAACAGAAGCGGGATCAGGACGGACAAGTGAACTATACGGGGGATCCTTCTTTGCATATTTACTTTCATGAAAACGATGATGATGGACACAAAAAGCATTCCCAACCTGAGCAGCCACTTCTGAGAAGGTGTTAGCAGATGTTGAACGATCCGACCTGTGATGGAGACTCTTCTGAGGCTAATGACCAATACTCTGGGAAAGTACAATCGGATTATTATGAGAAGTGGTTTGGCTGGATGGGTCAAATGAGTGGAGCAAATTATTTTATTTACATGCGTCACCTACAGAGAGTTGCAAGAAAATAAAAAACAATTTCTTTATTGAAGTCATCTGGATTCAGTCTGAGAAATGTAGATGATAAAATATAATGCAGTCAAAAACACATGATCAGGATGTTTACATGCAAAGACTGATTTCAATATGAATGCTAATAATCGAGATGATGTCATCGGTGATTGTTGCTCTTCACTCTTGAAATGTAAAAATGTGATTTGTGTCGTGAATGCACTATCACCAATAGCGGGCTAGCAAAGTTTGACATCAATGATTTCCCTGAAACTGCAAAACCTTTGAATGGAATTAATCATGTGGTCTTCTCTTCTTCTCTACCAGAGTAATCCCTTTAACTAGACATTTTTTGCTGGATGGTGTTCTATGAAATCAAATTGAATTGTAATAGAAAAGTTTTTGCTTTAAAAAAATGAAAGGGCAGTGCTCAGAATATCGATGAATATTTGATGATTCTTGATGATTTTTTCCAATTACTTCTTCGTAAAATCTCGTTGTACATACGGACGATCAGGCTTCCGAAATTTCAGTGAAATTTTTCAACAACATGTGTAATAAATTCGTTTACAAATCTCAGATGCCTCAGCTCTGAGAAAGTTGTGAGAAGAAATATCGCAAAGTAAGCAAATAATGTGGAGGTATAGTATATGAGTTTAACGCATAAGCATGTAGGCCCATGCGTCTCAAAACCTAATGTTCATATATATACGCACATACTGTGCGTGACATGCATTGTGGTCGCAAAAATTTGATAATGCTTAATGATAGTTTATTTGTAGGGTAGTCTAATTTGGGATTTGTGGCCTGACCATGTAGAAAGCCAATTTCAACCTATCTGTCCAGAGAAATTTAGAAGTCTATGATCTGACCCAGAAACTGTTCCCCATTACTTTGAACATTCAATGATATTTGATGTTCAGCGCCCAGAATAGCATTCATTTCGCTTAATCCCAAAGCATTTTAATCAGAGGGAGTTGATAATTCAGAGTGCACGCGTACTAGTGCAAGTACACAAGTACTCAAGTATAGTGCAATTAACTAATATGATAAAATAGTAAAATTTTGCTAAAACAACATAATTCAATATACATAATAAAGAGCCGATACTGTTATAAAATTTAAGTATTTTCTAGACTTGCCCAGTCAGGTGATGGGCAACTCTCTTTAATATCTGCATGTGGTGCATATATGTGAGATGCGTATATTTTTTGCTGTTTTGGAGAAATTCATGAGAGCGTGGCACACAAAAGAAAGAAAAATATTTTAGAAAAATATTTTAGGAGTCGCTGATGGCGTTAGTTTGTAGAGGTGAAGTATTTTTAATTGGATTTAATGAAAGTTAGCAAGTATAGTCTATTATTTTAAGGCTCAGCCAAGTCAAAAGAGAATTTTCAAAATTTCGCGCTTGTCATATCACGAATCATCTTAAATATGAAGAGGAGAGGATCACAATCTAAGACAAAGAGGTCTGAGACAAAACATAATCTACTCAAGGTTGGGCCCAAACATGGGCTTGGGTACCCCCAGGCTCAAGGTTAAATCTTGGGGTACCCCCAAGACCCAAAACCAAGATTAATCTTGGGTACCCCTAAGATCGGACCCAAGAGTGGCTATTTCTCTAATGAAGTAGAACAACAATTTCCAGAACGTGTTTGGAATTTTGATTGAGATTTAGACTTGCATGAAGACATTTTGAATCATAACATATTGTACATATTGCTATCCAATTAATATGTATCAAATGTTCATATTAATTACTATCTAATTACATGAATTTGTCATTGCGGAATTGAGGCTATATTAATATTCAGCTAAAAGTTTTAATTATCGGCATAGGTTATCTCTGGGCTTAATGTCATCAACCCTGTTTACGTCTACAGCCTAATAATTTCCTAATTAGAACAACATGCATGACTAAGCTATACATTCCTTACAACATGTTTGATCGAGAAATGGAACACACATAACATAGGCCTCGTATAAGATGTAAATAGCACAAATGTAGATATAAAGATATTTTTACTAATCGCAAGAAGCAATTATCAAAATACGTATGTCACTGCATTAAATGATACCGATATCTTTCTGTTTCTAATGCATGTAGCTAAATAGTAGAATAAGCAATATAGGCCGAAGTTTTTAACTTTCAAGGCAAGAGGCTATATGAAGTAAGTTATCTACGAATTGTTGTAGGCTACCAATCTAACACCATAAGCGTTTATACAGGCATTTGTTTAATGCATTGCATTTTTTCATTTATTATTTGTTTTATTTCACGCAAAATGATATATACAAAATTCTGTCTAACACAATATGCATTACATCTACTTTAATGGATTAAATTCACAATCAAATCAAGACACGACACGGTCAAAAAAATTCGAAGGATCCAGGAAACGGAAGACGCCAAAGTTAAACAATTACCCTAGTGGAGAATCTTGTAAATAATTAGGTAATTAAAAGTCATGAACGAATGAATATAAATTAATACTGACAACATAGAGTAACCTACTCTAGTAAAGAGCAGGTACTGAAATACGTATAAAGGCAAGTCTACTCAACTGAAGACGGTAAGGGAAATAAATTAATACTTATAAACGATTTAATTTTTATCAAATAAGAACTGTAATAAGAGTTCGTCATGGACCTGACGAGAAGCTAACTAAAAATAACAAAAGGTGAAAATTAGAACCTAAAAACCAAAATTAAGTTTGCTATGTATGGAGTCATCAGGGAGGAACCATGTGGCTGCATGAAGCAAGGTTTCGGCCCTTAACCTCCAACCTATACCACATGGCGGGGCCAGGCCAACCATATCGAATGTACGATATGGAAGGTCTCTCCAAGCCTGAGGAAACATAGCAGAACCTAACCGAAAATAATTTTTTTTAATATATTAGGACAAAGGACGCACTTGAAACTAGAAGAGGTTATCTTAGCCCAACATGCCAATGATTGATGGCATCAGGCAACCAAACAAAAACAAAACAACAACCAAACTTAAAAACGAGGAACCTATTCTTGGAGAAGTACTTAATGCAAGAATTAACCAGCAAATTATTCTTATAACCCCGTCCTTTAAAGATATCAAAAATGCCCTTAGCTCTTGATATGAAGGCGGAAGCATCAGATGAAATGCTAGCGAATCTGATGAGTTGGGCAGCAAAGATGTTTAAGCCAGTGTTCAAAGACATGTTACTCTCGGGGAAAGTATACAGTGCCACTGGGAAGCTGAACTCATCAACCTTATGGTAAACCTCTGTGATATAATAGCCACCATCTTCGATCCTGATTTTTACATCCAAATAATTAACACAATTGTTATTGTCCCCGCTTCTGCTAGCCAAGAGATCTACCGGGTAGATTTCAGGAAGGATCTTATCAAAATGTTTGAAGTTAAAAACACAAATGTCATCGACATACCTAGTGGTACGAGAGAGAAGTTTGGCTAAGCCAAATCTCTTACTCGCTAGGAGCCCCCTCACAAAATTAAACTCCCTGTAAGCCAAAAACAGGTCAGCTAAGAGCGAGCTGGAATTCCCACCCATAGGTATGCCTCGAATTTGCTTGAAGACAAGTCCCCCGAAAGTGACAAAAGTGTTATTCAGGATAAAACTTATTGCATTAAGGGTTTTGGACCAGCAGTGATACCCTCTGTATTTTTTATTCGAGAAGAAGGTTCTATAATGGCCAATGCAAATAAAGCTCTTGGAACTGTTAAAAATTAACTCACATAAGTCTTTCAAGGACTCCATAACCTGGTCTAAATTAAGATTCGTATAGAGTGTGGAGAAATCATAATACTTGTAAGGAGTGGCAATTCAAACCCGACATCCTGTCAAGGAATTCCCCAGAAGAGTTAATGCTCCAGAAGCCGTTCACACCTGAATTATGCTTGATGGAAAGGCAATAACTAATAAACTTGTCCCGGACCAATTGCAAACCTTTGTTCACCAGTATGGCCAAATCTTTGGATGTGCTGTTCCTGGCACCAGCAATGAATCTACTTTTATACGGATTTTTGTGCAATTTAGGTATCCAGAAAAGTTTAGGTAAAACCATAAACTTATCTTTAACCGTTATGACAAAGGAATCCTCGAGGGTGGTGCAATGTTCGGCAATTATGTCATTAATGGAAGAAATTACTGGTGCGCAAGTCTGATTACCAACAGCATTGAAACTTCTAAGGTCAAAGCCTAGTTCGTTCAAGAGGATAATGAGGTAATACTTCCTACACACAATGACAAAATTGTTGGCGGCCTTATCCGCCGGAGTAATGATGTAATTCTTCTGAAAGTTTGAGATGAAGTTTTTACACTCCTTTGATCTTAGTACCTCGTGCGAATGCAAAGATGAAAAGCTAGAACTTAGGAAGGAAATGCGATTTCTAATTATCTTAAGGACAGCCTCCGACCAATTCTGGAAGTCAGACTTCTTAAGGGCATATTTTCTGCAGGACTTTTCAATAAATGCAACTAGTGCATTTTTAACACTGACCCTAACAAAATCCCAAGACTTGTGAATAGGCTCTCTATAATTAGTGCCCTTAGCCATCAAATCCCTAAGTTTAGGGTTGGATATAATAGTCAAGTCACCAGTAACCACGTGTGAAGCGGGCTTGTAGCAGAAGATAGAATCAGAACAAAGACAAGGCTTGCTAATAAATTCTCTGATTTCATCAATAGAAGCATTCTTCAAGATCTGGTTGTAATTGAAGAGCTTCCGACCAATAGGGGTGGTGTATTTAAAGAAAACCTGTAGTGGACATTTACTACGAATTGGATTAGGCAACATACTGCTAACATGTGAATCAGCGAAAATGGAAGAAACTTTTAAGAGATCTACTTCTTTGCACTCAAAAGGGATAATAATAACTTCCCTGTCGATCTTATCAACGGAATCTTCGACTTTTAAGAATCTCGAACAGAAGGATTCGACTAGATACGGGCAGGTACCCGGCTTGCTAAGAGTAAAAGCAAGAAGTTGCTTAAGTGTGGTACGACTAAGAGACTTCAAAGTGATGTAAAACTCGTAAAACATGTTGGAAAAACAAAGGCTATTAATTTTATCGTATAGAGACTCCAAGCATTTAGCCAAGACATTTCTCTCATTACTGTGAATCCCATGCCCTCTAGTTCTTCTAAGGACCGGAGAAGAGAAGTACTGCTTATGTAAGGAACCTTTGGAGACACAACCAAAACCTTGAATTCTATCGTTCAAGCCAAGTGGGAAGATTGTACATAGTGTTTTAATCCAAAAATCCTCCTTCAGAAGTTCCCTATCCCTAAGGTCAGAATTATCAGAGAAGTTGGAATCTACATGGTCTATAATTTGCAATTTATTGTTGCAAAAATTATGACCATCTTGCCTAAAGTGTTCATAAAGGAAAGTAGTGGGCTTTGAGGATGCATGGTGACGGTGACCATTCAACCTAGCATTTAAAGATTGGGTGGTTTTGCCAACATATTGGAACCCGCATTCGCTGCAAGAAATGAGATAGATTACAAAGCTGGATTTGCAATCGAAAGAACCACTTAAATCTATGAGAAAAGCCTTTCTAGTGGTGTTTGATACGAAAAAGGAAGATTTATGTATGGACCCACAACACAAGCACCCTTTTCTATTACAACTGTCAATAGAAAAGGAACCCGTGCTATCGGCTACATAAGCCTTTTTCTTAATACTGTAAGGGTAATGGTATCTAACTCTAGAAGCCCCTTGTCGAATAAGGCAAAATTCTAGGACTATGTGCTCTCAAAGCCCAAGGGCAACAGGCCGGACTGTAACCTATTGGCGAGGGGCTGCCTCGCTGAGGCGGGCGTTAACAGTCAATGGATCTAAACACACCCTCCCACCTTCACTAGCAATGCCTGGCGATTAGGATTTCGGCCAAACTCCATAATCTTATAACCGGATCAAAACTAGCAACTAATACAATGTTGAAGGCAGTAACATTAAGGCTTATCACCTTAATACTTAGAATAACATGGAAGAAAATTAACGTCGAATCCTAAACAAATGCAAGAGTGAACGAAGAGAAAGATTGATAATAAGATCAAACCAATAAATAAGATAATAATAAACCAATAATAAGATCAAACCAAGGAAGCCATAGGTAATCAAAGCATATTTTAAAAAGCCAATTAAACAAGCGATCAGATAGACATTTACGGTAGGTCTATATCAAAGTATGGTCTATATCGAAGTTGATGATAGCACAGTTTTATCATAGAAAGACCAATCGTGTTGTTGAAGTAGGCTACATATTTACATGTACATACATGTAAACTTACATGTAGATGACTTGCTATGACATGATATGGTCATATACTTAGGCTAAATTTTTCCTAGAAAACCGCAAATGATCATTCATGGTCAATTTCTTTACTCTTGGTGGGGGGCGAGGTTCAAGCTCTTGGGTCCGCACCCCAAGACTACCCAAAACTCAAGAGTGATACCAAGACCCAACCTTGATCTACTACAAATTTACTAAAAAACATCCACAACTAATGGATGCGCACTTTGTAAGGAATAAAAAATGTCGGCTTCATAAAAACCATAAGTCGGTAGTAAAATCGACATCATAACTTCAAAATATCGACTGAATCAATTTCTTAACAGAATTTCTTACATAGATAAAGAGATGAGCTGATCTTAGCTGATCTTTTAGTCACCCGAACAGTTTGAAGACACCTCTACTACAATATAGATAACCGTCGAAACGCAAGTTCTGATATAATTTTACCGACGTTCAAACCTTCCATCTTTAACAAAAGAAGCATGCACTAATCTGCTCGATTGTTTTACAACTCTTTCAAAGCAATTCGACAAAAAAATCACATTTGCTCCATCTGCTGTTGCCCCATTCCCTTCCAATGCGAATTCGGTACTTGTGTTTTAGATAGATAGTACGAATTTTCGTATATTTATAAGCACCGTCAACAACAGAAAGAGTTTTTACTTTCGGAGTCATTTGAATGCTGAAGCAGAGTTTATTCTTTTCATTCCTTGTGATAAATATTTCAACATCATGATTAACTCTCAAAAAAAGCGATAAATTCTTATATTCTGAATAGTTTTCAGGGTGACAATGAAAGTCTAGTGTTTCTTTCCATGTGGAGTGGAGTTTCCTGTTTTCCTGCATTTTCCGCCCTGGAAAAATTCAATCATTCTCATGCGTGTATGAAGTCCAAAGATATGCAATATATACAAGGGCTAGATAGGAAATCGACGACAATCCAATTGTTCTCGACGGAGCACCTTTCATCAGCTGACGTTAAATGAACTCTTGCAAGCCTACGACTCCCCAGAGAATTTGACTTCTAATTAGTTACTTAGTAAAGCAAGCAAGTAGTATCATTCATATGACTTTTCTCCCCAATAAAAAAGCATCGTATAGTTTTGCTGTCAAGTCATTGAAGTTTCCTTCGGTTTTACAATTTTCAATTGACTTGTGGCAATTGCTTTCATTACCTCAATATCAGAAAAGATCTGAAAGTACTCTAAGTAACTTATGGAACAAAATAACAAAATAATTTCAATGAACTCTACAAGGTACATTAGAGAGCGGTTGAGGCCGTTGGTGCCACGCTGTGAATAAGACATACTATCACATACATGTACAATAAGTCAACATTCGCTCCGAAACAAGGTCAACGTTAGGACAAATGCAAAGTGCATGTCAATGCTTCCGTATCAGTTCAAGCTGTTCAGACGCACACCCCGATTCTTTGGCGCAACCGTCGCTATCTTTTCAAAGATTCAATTAACAAGGTCTACCAAGAAATTGTTTGGAATCCTGATAATGAAACTTGCAACTGGAAAGGTGAACAACGCATGCAGTAGGCTATGCAGTGTGTCCTTAGACATCCGCCTGTTGTACATCGAATCCAATCTTCAGTGATGTGGTGTGATAGATCTCCAACCATCTTAAGTGATGTCAAGTCAACAGGTTGGCAAATAATGTTGTACTCTGTCACTCTCAATGATGATTGAAATGAACCTTCAGAGGACATGTTGAAATATCTGTGAACTCATGGACAGCGGTGGCGTACTTCTCACGTAATGATTACACACGGATTCTGATGTACAGAGATTTATGATCGATTTGCCATACATCATGACTTCGAGAATGGCTTTAATAAGCCGGCAGCCAGAACGAGTTTCTGCAGGGAATGAGGCCGAAAGTGAGACTTTCACAGAATGATGGACACCCTATGCATGCTACGAATCGGTGCGTCTGCCGAGTCCTCTCCTTGTCAGAGATGATCGAAGAAAAACACATATAAATCCAATGGGACGCAGATAGCAGTTTTTGGCTAAAATGAAATTTCTTATGTTGTCTCTGATAAAACGAAAACTGCTAACTAAGCCCAGAGTCCAATTTTTCGCGAGGAATGTCTTCAGGTCATTTCCTTTCATGTTTGTGCACCCTGTCTATAAAGCTGCGACCCTCTTAATGTCAGCAAACACAAACATTTTGAGCAATTTTATCCACTTTCAAGCGCGTTCTCACATATATTGCCAATCAGAAACATGATAATAACACATGTACATCATAGGAGATGACCTGAAGACATTCCATGTCAAAAGTTATGACTCTAGACTTAATACTGTCCAGTTAATAAGCAAAAACAAAGAAAAGTTCATTTTAGCCAAAAACTGCTATCTGCGTCCCACTGGATTCACATGCATTTTTCTTTGATCGTGTCTGACAAGAAGCGGAACTCACTAGAACTCGGCAGACGTGCCAATTCGTAGTAGACATAGGGTGTACATCATTCTGCGAAAGTCTCAATTTCGGCCTCTTTCCCTGCAGAAACTCGTTCTGCCTGCCGGACTATAAGTCATGATATGGTGCGAACCCACGATCCTGAGAACTCTGCCTTATGAGTGAAATACAAATCATAAAGTAAATATGATAAATGATCAAACGAATTATCGGTAATTATTACATCAAGTGCAAATTCAGTTTCATATGCACATCCCAAAGCAGATGGAATTTTACGATATTCAACAGTTGCTCACTTGCTTGACGACAGAATCCGTGACTTAACAATTTGCATTTTACTGGTGCTGCGTTACAATCTACAAACTAAAAATAGTAAGAAACTCAGACTAGTATCATGCTCTACCGACAGAGCTATTCAGGCCTTTGCAACTTGTGGAAAATCAATAAGTATGCTCCAGTATAAGTATAAGTACTATATAAGTATAAGAATGTTCCAGAGAAATTCGGGTACAAAATTCAAGAGATCAGTGAGCGCAATGTAGACCAATCTTAAACAATCGAAATTGCTAGAGACAAACATTTTGCTCGTAACTCAATTTTGAAAACAGATGATTGCAAATGCCAGTTAATCTATTAAAACCATGCATCCGTAATATTAAAAAGGATTAAAGCCGATGCATGAAGCCAGATCTTGAAATCAGAAGATCCGTTTTTTCTGGTTTCCGGAATCCGAAGAACCGTCAGGTCCGTAGGCCTATAAGGGTGCACTCATGTAGTCTACCTCACGCAAGTAAGAAGATATTTAGATTGCTAGACTACGTGAGGTGAAAATATCGAAAAAATTGACGAAAATGATGTCCTCTTTGGTATCTTGAGTCTTGCCAACAGAAAAATTTGAATAAGAGCAAAATCCTCACAAACGATTGTAAGATGTCCCTCCCATCGATGTTAGTTTAATTTGTAATCGAACTTTGAATTACTCTACTTGCAGGGTAGTAAATTTTTCGGTAATTTGGGCAGGCCTATCTACTACAAACTGAAATTGCAGGAGTAACCTGTGGGTTGCAACAAGTCATTTATTTAATCTGCAGCTATAATCTCACGTTTAGCAACATGTCAGTCCCAAATTTTACCTGACATATCGCGCATTATACGCATTTGACTACGCTATTCAATCACAACGACAGGCAAGAAACAAAAAACACGACAGATTGGATGAATTGATGACTTAATGAAATAATTCTAAATGACCAGTCTGAACAGAAAAATTAACTGCGTTTTTACTTGTGACCTTGCAATTAGCTTGTTTCCTTGTAAAAGGGTATGGGCCGGGTAGTCTTCATCACTAACGCCCAGCCCCATCACGCGGTTGCCCAGTCTGGTATTGTATGAGTAGGCCTGTTATCTTGCGGTAAGAAACTGCATGAAGCAACATGAACTAACGAAAATTTGGTGTGAATTGACTAATAAAAGGTTTAAGTAAATAAAATATTATATATTATATCATACGATGCAAATTGACTGATTTGCGATAATCGATTCCAATGGAAGGTTGGCCCTAAAATGCACTGTGTTGATTCGCAATACATAGATCAATTTATAAATCTTGTGGTTTCAGCCTGTTGAATAGCTCGGTGAGAGTTGTTGACATGGGTTAGACTTATTAATAGCCAAATCTTTAGTGCAGTATTCACATAATTCCTGTAGTTGTTCATGTCATGAATTGTATGTGTGTTTGATCCTACCAGCCGCACATCTTTTGCGTGGGAATCTGATCTATCGTGTATTTAATCTCATTGTTGTTAATTTATCAATTAATCTCCATCCGTCTTCACTGGTACGACACTGCTGCATAAATTGCTGTATACAAACGGTCATCTTAAAAAAATATTTCAGAGAAACTGCTGAATATAATTTCTTGAAACTAGGCATACAATATCAGTGACTTGAACTTTATAAAAAATGCTATTCCTAAAGTTTTTTGTGGCATCGCATATCGTGCAGCCAACAAAATAGCAATATCTCCACATTGCCTTAATGCGTCTTTTGCCCTCAACCGTTGGTACGGAAACTGTGTCGCAGCTGACAGGCCTACTTCTCTTCTAGTATATAATATCTTTGATGAAGCCCATATTACAATGAGACTTCCTACGTGTATGTATCACAGTCACCTATGTTAGACCGTAAGTTGACTCTCTGCACTCCGAAACCTTGGAATTACTCTGGGTTGAAAGTCTTTGTGTCATGCGCTCTCCAAACTTTTTAGCCTCCTCACCAAACCCTCCACATGCACGCACTACAAACGGGATACAAACCTATCCCAGTTAGCGACATTTTTCGCAATTTTTAGCGACCATACGCGCCTCTGCAGCTCTCAGCAATTCATAAACTGCTGCTTTCTTGATTGAGCGGATGAATTACGGTCACATTTTTGACAAGAAGACATGTTTACGTTTTGGTATTCATGTGAATTAGTTTTGCGATGGATATTGCCTAATAGAACTATGTCAAACATAACAGGGACATTATCTGAAAAAACATATTTGTAATAGAATTTGATAATGCAGAAAAATGATGTTTATCACATTCTAGAGAAAGTATTGCTCATAGAGAATATTTTAGAGTACTGTCGCTTAAAATAACAATTTTGGATTCATGTGCGTGTAAAGTTTGTATGCTTCTTGTACATGTACATATTTTTCATTTAGGCCTACATTAATTAGCTTTGATGGGGACTACAGTGTATGGTTTACATCCATCCAGAGCTTTCAAATGATGCATCATTTGCCTTTCACGGAGTCGTTTCGTATCAAGAACTTGTACATGTGTAGTGTACATATAAAAAAGAGAATGTGTGCATTGATTTTGGCATGTCCATATATTTTATCCATTTAAAAACATTTTGGATCAAATGGAGGCAATATCAAATGGACTGTCCTGTAACATATCATTAATTAAATGGAACCTTAATAGCGACTCATTTAAATGTCATTAAAACTGACGTCGTCTATAGACGCGTCATTCCTTTTGCTTCATTTAATAGTCATAATCTTTTAATGGAAGAGTGTTCACCAAAGCGCCATAAAAATGTCATTCATTAATGGAACCTAAATGAAAGCAGAATATTTCAAGGAAGGCAAGACCTTCATGAACGCATTACTGACAGGCATATCAAGCAAGAGTAATCGATATTATTGAACAAAGACTTACTGAATTATCTCTTTCACACGCATAACAGAGTCCCTGAGTTGATTTACTTTCAGAATCAGCTAATCCATGATCGAATCTTTGTTTTGGCTGTGCATGTACTTTCAAGCAGATTCAACAGATGGTCCGGTGGCCCTGTGTGTTAGAGGGTATGCTCGCATAGCATCACCATCACTGGTTCAAGCGCATGGTAGGCTGGCTCTGTTAAGACTTGATAAACATACCAGTAGACCCATAGAAATTGACAACAATAAAACCTCTAGAATGGAAATTAAGCTTCATGCAATGCACAATAACGGCACATAAATCGCACGCATTTTCACTTAGATGCACCTGCCAACGTCTGTATCATTGGGTTAGAATCAGTCACATGAGTAAATGGAAGGTTTTAATTGGTTCTTCATGCCCCAACTTAGTTCCCCCGGATGTGCCGCGACCTTGAGTCAATTTCCATTCTAGCGAACTTCAGATAAACAGTTTATTTCTATGAGTAGACCCAACATTCATACATCTCACACATGCTAGTCCTATATAGACATGTAAATCAAACGAAGTCAAACGGCATCAGCTTATCCTTTATCAGTTGATAACAGTGACACCGACCATCTGCCCTGATACTCACGGTATATTGATAATTGAAAATCAAACATAATTTTCTTCACAGTATAATTTATTGGGACTCATAGTCTCAATTCGCTTGACTGGTGTAGGGATACGTGCGATCAACAAAATACATGCCGAAGTAGTTTTGCGTTCAACTTGTGGATCAAAGCTTTAGATTTATTTGTCTCTGATTCAGTTCAATGTCAATTACGATTTTGTGGCTCTGATGAAGCGACATCGTACAAAGTGCGCAATAATGCATCGTGCATTGCACTTATTGAAGAAACATGTCAAGCAGAAATGCGAACTGCATCCAATGTACAACTAGAACTGAAAATGTGAGATTGGATTGCGACATGCGTGTAATAAGGGACATTCAAATATTTTCCGTTTGTCGGGGATCGGTGAATTCTAGACGTTCAAATTGATAAGTAAGTTCTATCACCATTTGATAACTCGAAATTTAGAAATAGAAATATTTCATACACTTAAATATTGTTAATGTGAAGTCGTCATGTATGATAAAAGAATGCGCCAACTGAGAGAGACGATATACACTGTTTAAAAAAGTCCTCGTACAAATGTTTTTTCATATTTTTCTAAGGCGATTTTTCTACCAATAGTTATAGCAATAGTTTGACGTTTCTCTTTGGTGCAATTGTAGCACATGCCCGAAACTTTCTCTCAGTCATTTGAATTTTCAGAAATGTCTGCTTCCATGCCTGCTGGGTATTTGTTTCTGAAAACGGGTACTCTTTTTCTAAGCTCGCTCCTTTTTACATAGATAGATATGCAGCATCAAAAATTTAAAATATTGCTGCGATAGATAACGATCTGCTTTCTCTGATGATGCAGAAACGGCAAAGAAAGATGAAGAAATGATGTCACCAGAGTTATTAGAAAATCAGTTACTTTTTGGGATTTTCAAGTTTGCAAACTTCAATATCGCAAATTTGCAAATTTGGCATTTTCAAAGGCTATGTATCAACTTTGCAGATCTAAAACTATCGATCGATATCATTGTATTTGCATGTAAACATGGAAGCTACTGACAATAATGCACTATGACACTAGTCTACTATTGATGTCAATCATAGAAATTAACAATACCATAGAAAGTATATACAAAGTATAGAACAATATCCACTTCTATGATGTCAATAGATATACTAGCAATGTCACTATAAAGAAATCTATGGCTATTCTGAGTGGCATTGGATCTTAAATTGTCTTTTCGAATCACTGTGTATGGCTAGCATGTCGAAAGAAGGTCTGAAGTGCCATGTCATCGATATGTAGATATCAATAAACTGAATCATAGATTCAGATGAGGAAAAAGAACGTAGTCATAAGTCGTCTCGTAGAATGTAGTGATGGATCTGTTGTTGAACGTAACGAACAGGATGTTGAAAGGTGCAACGAAATTCTTTGTGAAATGCAGCTTCCAGATATAAGAATAAAACAAGTTCGACGAATTGGAAAAGCTACAAATGGTCGAAATCGGCTGTTAAAAGTTGAGTTTGAAAAAGTCAGTGACAAACGCGACGTATTGAGCAAAGCAAAAAATTTAAGAAACGGCAGATTCAAGGATATTTTTGTAAACCAAGACCTATCCCTGATTCAGCAACACAAAATGAAAGCACTTAGAGATGAATTGAAAGAAAGAAAGAAAAATGGTGATAAAAACTCTGTTATTTATCGTGGCTCAGTAATAAATCGGTCAGAGATCAAGAATTTTCATTAAAGTTTTTAAGCCATCATTGTAAAATCTCCAAGAGTGATCAAGATAATTCCAAAATTATACTGAAAGACAACGTGCCTAGCGTTTTGATGACAAATGCCCGATCTATAGTATACAAGTTTGACGAATTATGTCTTCATGCCTCGCTCTTGAAACCAGATGTTATAATTGTGACGGAATCATGGTTGAATTCAAATTTTGCAGATGAAATGTTTAGCCTGCCCGGCTATGTTATCTTGCGTGATGACCGCCTAAATCGAAACGGAGGAGGAGTTATTGCCTGGGTGAATAGAAAATTTAATCTTCATTACATTGACCGTAGTATCAGCAAGCCATGTCCTATTAACTGTATTCAGTTCATTTTGAATAGTGAATGGTATTTTTCTGCTTGCTATATTCCTCCCGCACTAAAGGTGGAGATGTGTGACTCAATAATAAAATATCTGTCGGACTCTATTGACGATATAAAGCTTCTCCATCCGAACTGTAAAACAGCTTTATGTGGTGATTTTAATAGAATTAATACAAGTTTGCTGGAAAATTTCCACGATTTGCAAAATATTGTGAAGTGTCCTACACGTCATACTGCAATTTTGGACTTATTTTTTACAGAAAGTGAAAACTGTGACAATTTTCATGAGCCTGACAGGCTCCCACCTTTTTCGTCGTCTGACCATAATGTGATTTTTATCAAGGGTTCTGGTTTGACAAATGGTTTTCCGAGAACTCCTGTTGTTTTATATGACTACAGAGAGCAACATATTTCGGATTTTTTGAGCGTGCCTGATTCAATTGATTGGACTATTTTGTATTCTACACAGGATGACATTGATATGAAAGTTGAAGTATTTTTATGCACTTATGAGTTATGCCATGACTGCTATACCAAAGTCAACTGTGTACATGACAGATAAGGACAAACCGTGGATGACGCCTCTTACCAAGGACATCATTCAAAAGAGATGGGATGCGTACAGGCAGAGGGATTTTAAAATGTATCATTTTTATAAAAACAAAGCCAAGCACGAGATACTTAAGGCGAAACGTCTTTGGAGCAAGAAGGCACCAGAAAGTAAAAACGATGTGTGGAAAGTAGTAGATTCATTTCGCACTAAGTCAAAGAAAAATTCAGTTAACATCGATGTCAGCGCTAATGACCTGAATGATTATTTTGCATCAATATTCACCGGAAGTGAAAATATGGATGATTTATCGGCACCTCACTCTGAATTCATGGTTCCTTGGTGTCGATTAATCGAACCAAAAGAAGTTGAAGATCTGCTCAGAAAGCTAAAGTCGAAGGGAGTGGGATGTGACGGAGTTCCTGCTAAACTCCTTAAAGCTGCGTCTTCACAGCTAGCTCATCCGTTATGTCACCTGTATAACACTTCCATCCTTACGCTCTCATTCCCATCAAATTGGAAAATAGCCCAAATTACTCCAATTCCTAAATGCAAGAGTCCAACGTTGCGTGATTTTCGACCAATATCCAATCTGCCGGCAGCATCAAAAGTTTTCGAAAAGCTTCTTTTCCATCGACTAGCTTGCACGTTGTACGAAAACTATGGAATTAATCAGTTCGGGTTTCGTAGGGATAGTGGTGCCATTTGTGCAGTTATCTCACTATATGATGACATTTTCAAAAAGTTGGAAAGTAAATCCGTCAAAGCGATTTCCGTTATAAGTCTTGATGCCGCTAAAGCGTTTGACACAGTCCCTCATCCCTTACTGCTAAGACGTTTAACCGAAACCAACATACCTCGTGGTTTTGTCTCATGGTATTCCAGCTATTTGGACAACAGGTACCAGTACACGCAGTTCAATGGTTGTAACAGCAGTCTCACAAGGGTGACGTCAGGAATACCTCAGGGTGCTGTGCTTTCCCCATCGATATTCTGCGTCTACATCGCGACATTGAACACTATTTATTCGTTCAATTCCATCTACAAATATGCTGATGATATTGTCGCGTGTATAGCACATACCGATGAAAACGCACATCTTTGTAGTTCTGAGGTAGACCAAATCATTTCGTGGACTGGTAGCAATGGGTTCACTTTGAATTTTGATAAAAGTGCTTTTATGCTTTTGAAAAAAGGAGAATTTACCAGTGATGGTTGTGATTTTCATGTGCAATTTTCTCAAAAAGAATGCATCAACATCCTTGGCATGCATCTCAACAAATCACTTTCTTGGTCTCGGCACATTGAAGAGCGATTAAAGAAATCGAGCAAACTGCTATATTTACTTCGGGTATTGAAAGCTGTTTTGCCAAAAAGCGAACTGATCAAGATTTATCAGTCAGTTGTACTTCCGACTCTCAGCTATGGTTGTCCAATATATTACGGCAGCCTCCTATGTAAAGATAGTAAGAAAATAGACATGTTTACACGTCGTTGCCATATCATTATTTGCAACAAGCTTTGTAAAGAGAACTGTCTGCCTAGTTTTTATGAGGCTCAGTCAAAGCAATGCCAAAAATTGTTCACAAAAGCTCTCCATTCTGAAGATCATGTTTTGCACTCGTTGATTCCGGACCGTCTTCCCAGTGGACGTCTGAGCCATCCTTTCTCTGCTACATCTAGACTGCATCAGTCGCTTATACCATTCATGTGTCATGTGTAGAATTCTCAAGTTTCAAATTTTAGGTAATTGCCATGTATTGACTTTGTGACTAAGTGGTTTTTATTTGTCAATTCTTTAAATGAACATTATGATTTTCAATGATTTTGATCCAAATATACGCTTCTATATGTGGGAAGTCTGCATGAAACAGGCAACTGTCGCCGAAAGTGCGTGTGGTTGTCTGGAGGACAGCGGACTGTAGCTATGATAAAGAGAGCATCATTCAGTTTTCATAAGGTGCATCTGTTCATGTTTGATGGGGTGCAATCTGCCACCATGTGAGGTCACCATAGAGTAAGTATATAATAGGGTAGAGTGTCGACTCAAAAAGTATCTGTCTGTATCTGTCTGGATATCAAAAGGAATGAATATTTGCCAACAAGCATCCTAGTTAAGCGGAAATTCAGCTGATAAAGGAAATTTAAAGAACTGTAATATAATGCAAGTCCCCGCAAGTCTTGAATAAAAAGTTGAGATTTAATTGTGCTTCCTTTGGCTGAAATTTCACGTTTTTGACTCAATTTTCATCGGCATGATTTTATGATTCACAAAATTCATGTTTCATTTCTTGATTCATTCGAAAAGACAATTTGAAATCAAATGCCGCTCTCCATGTTTACATGCAAATACAATGATATCGATCGATGGTTTTAGATCTGCAAAGTTGATACATAGCCTTTGAAAATGCCAAATTTGCAAATTTGCGATATTGAAGTTTGCAAACTTGAAAATCCCAAAAAGTAACTGATTTTCTAATAACTCTGGTGACATCATTTCTTCATCTTTCTTTGCCGTTTCTGCATCATCAGAGAAAGCAGATCGTTATCTATCGCAGCAATATTTTAAATTTTTGATGCTGCATATCTATCTATGTAAAAAGGAGCGAGCTTAGAAAAAGAGTACCCGTTTTCAGAAACAAATACCCAGCAGGCATGGAAGCAGACATTTCTGAAAATTCAAATGACTGAGAGAAAGTTTCGGGCATGTGCTACAATTGCACCAAAGAGAAACGTCAAACTATTGCTACAACTATTGGTAGAAAAATCATCTTAGAAAAATATCAAAAAACATTTGTACGAGGAATATTTTTAAACAGTGTAGTCCGGGAGCTACTGATATTTTCCTCCTAAATTCGCGCACTAATAGCTTGGATTTCTAGATCTTGAAACGTTGAATACATAAATCAAATCCTTAACTGTCACAGCCAGTCACTTTCGGTTATAGGTAATGTTAGAGGATTCCCATTGGAATCGAATGGCAAAATTCAAGAAATATCTATGGATTGTGAAACACTTGCCAACTTTCGAACATTTTCTTTTGCAGAAAAGAAGCTATTTAACAGGATGCAGTAAAATTTGAAATATGATTGAATTCAGAACATCAGCTTCGATATAAAAATTGAAGTGAGTCACATAATTCAGTATTTGATGTCCGAGAGTCTCTAAAAAATGAGTAAAATCGCCAAAATTAAGTCAAAACATGAAATTGACTGATGAAGTATGATATTGCAATAGGAATCCTTTAACCTTACCAATAACCAAAAGAGACTGGCTGTGACACTTGAGAATCTGATTTTTGTATTCAGCGTTTCAAGATCTACAAATCCATGCCATTAGGCCCTTTGTGCGCGAATTTAGGAAGAAAGTGTCAGTAGCTCCCGTCCTAATAGTTTCGTTGTACTAGTGTATTTAAGTATAACTGTGAATTACATGGAATACTACCATCGATATGCATTTATACACCTATATTGACCATATCCAAGAATGAGGAGAGCAAGAACAGAATGAATCATTGTTCCTGAATCTATACCTTTCAAAAACAGCCGTCATTCTAAATTTGTGACTGAAAATTCTGAGCCAAAAGTAGATTCAAATTACCAAGAAACAGATATCTACATGTATATCATATAATCCTAAAAATGTGTGACACCCTTGAATGTAATCATATACCGGTATAGGATATAGGTATTGTATAGGCACACCTTTATCATAACCTCCTACCACAGGCCTATTGTAATCAATGTTCCTATTGCGTCAGTTAAGAGAGGCAGTTTTTCAAACTCAGAGAAGCATTTCAAATTCGCAGAGCTAATGGAGAAAACGTGAAACTGCGCAGGGGAAAAGTAATCTGTGAAAACGCGGATACTACGGCTTGACAAGGAATAGTTTCTTTACCTTCAATCGTGTATTTGAACGCAAGATCCCTTATAACCAAGTTTGATGAGTTGTTGATCCTGGTTACCGATTAAAGGCCAGATATTATATCTGTTACAGAAAGATGGTTAAATGATGACATAAATGATAATTCACTTTCAATGACTGGGTATGACTTCTTTCGTGCAGATAGAAATACTGGAAAGAAAGGTGGTAGAACATGTTGCTTGCTAAAATCATCGTTTTACAGTGTTTCTCTATTTTCATCATCTGCTTGCCCAGAAATTATTTGTATAATATTAATTGGAATAAACAACTTCATCAAGCAAGTCTTGACGATGCATGTGAAATACTCTATTCATTCATATTCTCATGCAAACATGAAAATTCGACAATCGACAGATGTTATTCTAATAAAGTATGCTGACGATGCTATTCAGGTGGGTAAGATACGCAAAGCCAAATAAGTGAATCCTTTAAAGAAGGCATATTTTGACATTTGTAACTGGATAACGCGAAATGGAATGCTTAAACAGGAGGAAAAGTGTCAGCAGATGTTCATAACGCAAAGGAACATTGATTTTTCTGTGGATGAGTTTGAACTCACTGGTATTCCTAGAAAAGATAGCTTGAAGATCCTCGGCGTAGTTTTGGACTCTAATTTGAACTGGAAATCTCACTTCAACATCGTTTCTAAGAATGTATCCTCTAGACTATTCATGCTACGTCAGCTTAAGCCTTTTTTGACAAAAAGTGAATTGATTTTAGTTTTCAATAACTGTATACGAAGCAATCTCGAATATGCAGCTCCTCTTCTTGTTGGCCTAGGTGAAACTCTCAGCCAAAACCTTGAAAGGATTCAATCTTGAGCTCATTCAATCATTTGCGGATCTTCCTCTTGGTTGTGTGCAGACTTTGTTCCGTTAAGTTATCGCCGTTCGATGATTGGATTTAAACTGTTCATGGCACTTATTACCAATGACGACCATCCTCTGAACCGCATGTCGCGATTACTTTGAAACATTCCAGGCGTTTTCGATTTCCAGTCTGTAAGAGTGCTCTACGAGACAAGCCTTTTTTGATTACTATGATTCGACTTTATAACAGTGGTTTCTCTCTCTGATAGTTTGATTTATTTAAATTTTCATTAACTTCCTTTTCACTTTATTCTTGTCATAGTTCATCATTTTTGTGATAACAATTTTTCAAAACATTGCAAAATTTTGCCTCACGATTATCATTATTGAGGCTTATTGGTGTCAAATAAACGATTATTATTGTTATAGTTAACCTGCTAATGATTATTTTCAATATATGTTCAATGTTAGCAACGAGGAAGACTTCCTAATGAATTTATCACAGGTCTGATTCTTCGAGTCAGAAATTTTTATATGAATTATTATCAATTTATCAATTACACTGAGAGAAGTGGGCGTCTAATCTAATCATCGAGCATGATGGAATTTAGGTCCTTCAAACAATTAAAACCACCATCTTTTGGATACTTCCCTCATCGCCAGATCCCATCACACATGTCGATATGATCATGGTCCGGTGATCTTGATGGCCATCCTTCGAGTATTTCTATAATGATGAAACTGATCAGCCAATGATGAGCTATACATGAATGATGGAATCCGACAGTCTGTTAACGATGCATTGAAAAGCGAACTCTAAGTATTAACGGAGTAATGTTGCTTTTCGAATTTCATGATAGATTTCTGGGTTGTTACTCACTAAGATCATAAAGTCAAATTACTCCCAGAACATTAATTGAACTAACTTCTATATAACTAATAACTTCTAATAACTAACCTTATCTGGAATTCTAAGCTTCCAATCACTCATTCGTTCTTATGGACCTGCATCCGCATTTCATTCCTCAATCTTCAAAACTTAATCTCGCTCATAAAAATCACCATCCTCCAAATTTCTCTCCACATGCATTTTTTTCTTAACCAATTTTTCTCACAAACTCTTTCGTATTCGCAACAAACGGTCTCCATTTTCTCATACCGGCCTTGTGCAAACCGTTGTAGACCGTTTGTAAGATAATCGCTCATTCCACATCTTCAGTAACCGTGCTACAGTTGGAAATCTGTTGTTCATCACAGAACATAAGAGACAACGTAGTGGTTGGTTGCTGCGTTCGGTGGATTTCCATTTCCAACGGTAGAACATGAATTATTCACTAAATCTTGCTTTGTGTCTCGCTCTCTGCTTTGAAATTATTCTTCTGATAAAATTCAGAAGTTAAACAATTTCTGATGTTGCTATTTTCATTGCTGATGAGCCAAAAGTCTCTACTAAAAGCCATCTTTTCTTTACTTCCGATCACTTTTCTCTTTCAATTTTTACTTTCTTCATTTCGTTGATCGTGTAGGCATGCCTAAGCACAATAGCATCAAAATCAAAGCTTTCTAATAATGCATCTTGCCTAGTCTGTGCTTCACGATGAAAAGGTTTGAAGAAGGTGCCACGTCACTGTAAATTGTACGCCGTTAAATACAGCTAAAATAGCCGTTAAACTAAACAGAAAAAGCTTTACAACAGCTACCCCAAATATCTGCAAAAAGTGGTGACGCTACAATTCGATCATTGATGGCGTAGCACTTAAAATCTGCTATCAGATAAAATGGCGTCTGTTTGCAAGGATATTCAGAGTTAAGACTGTAAAAAATAGTTAGACCCAATTTTAATTGTTAATTTTAACGGATATTTGCGTTAGCAGCTTGCAGTGTACATTTTGAACTAATTTTAGGCTCTGGTATCTTGCACGTGCTTTAGATCATTGCAGATGGGATAGATTCTCTAGCGTGACTTCAGAAATTGGGTAATTTGACTTCACTGTCTTCTCTAATGACAGATATCGGAGTAACTTGTTGATAATGGAAAGTGTAGATCGCTTAGCTTAGATTATCTTACCCACACCGAAGGAAAGTGGCACCTCGGTGCCTCCATATCTCCTAATGTGTTGCTCTGAATCACATGAAATTCGCGAGATAGCATACTGGGTGAGTCAAAAGACTTTGCCAATTCAACAACCTATTGATTAAGAAGATATTGACAACATATTGAAGTGAAAACTAGCAAGCACTTTCTATGTAAGCTTCTTTCTATGCTCCTAGTAAGCCATCGACTTCATGAACCCCTCTACCTCTACTCGATGGTTATCTGAAGGGGCAAACGTTTCTCAAACGTCAGTATGTCGAATTTTGAAAAACAACAAACTGCATCCGTACAAGCCCATTTACTCACAGTTTTTTTAGCGATGGAGACAGCAACAGAGGAGCTCAATTTTGCGAAGAAATGATATCAAAGCTGGCAAGAGATCCAGTTTTCGAAAGAAATTCGAAGAAAAAACCAATTTTTCTGACGAATGTGTATTCAATTTTGCCAGTGATGTGAATAAACATAATGTTCATTACTGTGGATCTGAGAATCCAGTGAAACGCATTTGTAATCGATGCCGAACTGCAAGTCTGACAGCGTGGGTGTGCCTCAGCTACTACGTTGTGGTAGCCGTTGATATATCCACAGAAACGATGACTGGTGAACGATATTATTCTATTCTCTCAGAAAAAGTGGTGCCTTTCTTCACGAGAAGGCGCGAAGTGCTCTACCAACAAGACGGCGCGCCTCCCCATTACCACCGAAGCGCCAAAGAAATCTTGGATAAATTTTTGTCGAATCAGTGGATTGGCCGGAGAGGGCCAATTGAATGACCTGCCAAATCACTTGAATTGAGTGCTTGCCTATGTTGGCTGTGGTCATATCTGCGCTCAAAAGTCTATGTCGATGGAGCAAGACTCCATTCAGTATCTGATTTAAAAGAGAAAATTGTGACCGAAATTGAAAATATCCCATTGGATTTGTTCAGAAGAAGCTTTCTTGTTTTATAAAACAATACCGGGCTTGCATGGAAATATGATGGAAGACTTTTAGAATTTTGACTTTTGTAGTGACATAAGTCCTGTTTACAAATGAATGTGACATAAGCGTTTTTTACTGAATTAGGAAGTTCTTTCTCAGTTGGCAAAGACTTTTAACTCACCTGGTACATAGGCCCCTAGATATTTGAACGAACGATTAATCGATATTCTTTTATTTTTCTGATGAACGAATTATCGGGCGGTGTGTCTGAGAAGTCGATGAGCGGTGATCGGAGCGAACGGCTTTTTTTGCTTGATTGAACGGATTTGACAGAAATTCAATACATGTGCTTGTCGAAGGAATTTTGACACCCCAAATCATATGGACTATTAGAATGAACTATTGGTGATAGCTTTCTAGTAGTCCATGCATTTAATAAATTCAGGCTGAGGCTGGTCAAGGAATATTTAGATAGATTGCTACAGGAGTCGCACCTTGTTGTTCAGTTTCAAAAGATGTACAAGCACAAATATATTGTTGGAGTGGGGGTTGATAGCTCGAACGATGGAAGATCGAACGAACGGGGAAAAGTATGACCGTTCAAATGCAATGCCCTCAACATGCTGATTACTGTCTACGATGCCATACCACATGATCAAACACGAATTTACACCTATGTGTGCATGGAATACAGCATGCGTTTATGAAAAATCTTTCGAATAGGCACTGAAAGGGGATTCAGAAAAACATCATCAGTTTAATCTTCAAGGTCATCCCTGGGCTGAGTTGAAGATCAAAGGTCAAAAACCGCCAATTCTTAACAAATTTCCATTACATCACTATTTGAAATGGAAAATGACAGCAAAAACTAATAGACCATTCACTAATCAAAAGCTCTGGTCAAGGTGGTCAATAAAACGATGATTATTAATCGCTTTGAGATTGCGTCATTGTATTAGATGAGGTCAACGGTCAAATAATTCAAACTTTTAGTTCAACTCAAATAGCAGTAAAATTGCACATTTTAGTATTTAGTTTCTGCAGGTGAAGAAACAGCCAAATTCGGTGACTTTTATCGAGACACTGAGGCTGAAAAAAATAATATGATTCTGAAAAATTTCAATAATTGTTGATAAGATGCAGATATAAAAAGTACACAAATAATGTAAAATTATATTTGAATTTCAAATTTCAAACATGTATACATAAGAAGCAGATAATTTCAAATCAAAGATTTCGCATCTGTGAATATCTCTATATTAATAGGAAGAATCCTTTATGTAATCTCAACTTATTTCATGAAGAATACCGCAATATACACGTACATTAGTAGTGAATATGTACCGAAGTCAGCCAAAATATTCCAAACATTCACATTTTAAAATAGCTCTCACTTTGAAAGAATAGTGCCAAACTTATTATCCTTCAGTCAAAAGTTGTATAATACGTAGAAAGTAAGCTACTAGAAATCTGGTAGCCATAGCTTAGTTGGTTTAGATGATATTCAAAAATTTCTCCTAGGGGGGGGGCGAAAAACGTTTCTCCACCAGCGGGGAGCGGGTTGATAGACTGATAATATTGATTGGTTCATTGAATACAGCATGCGCTTATGAAAGTGGAGGCTTTTCCTTCAAAAATAACCATTCAAAATACCTTGAAATCTAATTATGCGATTATAAGGTAATTATTCGGTTATTCATTAAAGCATTCTAATCGCAAGCGCAAGTTGTAAAACCTAGCTTTGAGGAAACAAGATGGAGATGCGACCGGAGACAAGTGGCGTCAGCTTTTACTAATTTGGTCATCTTGTTGCTTCGGCAGACGCACAGCTCAGATTCGCAGTGGCCATAAGGTGTCATCATTCTGTGGAAGTCTCAGTTCGGCCTAATTCCTTGTATGCTCATTCAGACTGCTGGACTACTGATGCTTTTTTCAATATGCATGTCCTCTCCAGTACTTTAGAGCCTAGGACATCTCTATGAATCAACTTTTTGAAAAATCTTTTTTACTACTATTTCTATACCAACTTATTCATTTTCAGAATGTCACTGTATTCAAGCTTTGTGGTTGTTGTATTGACAATAGCAGTGATCTCGTGCAAGTCTTCTGAGATTCTCATACAAGAGCGAGATGCACCAACCGAAAATCTTACAGAAACAATAAGCATGTCGATTTCAAATTCAAACGAAGGAAAGTGTGAAAACATTTTGCGAAATTTGATGAAGGAAATGAGAGTTGAAGCTGACAGACAACGGAAAGCTACACTCATGATATTTGATGAATTACAGAGGCAAAAGAACGCAACTAAGAAGTTTGTCAAAGCAATCTCAAGTGCAATTGGAAGGAGATTCGAAAATATCAAATCCTTTATAAAAGATTTGAAGATTGATTTGCTGCAAGAGATCTCGGGTAAGTCTGACCATGCGTCTGCCTCAGGTTATTTGTTGTCGCTCATAAAGTCCTATTCAAGTTCCAATCTGAGTACTAAATGAAAGAGTACTAAAATGCATCTCAAGTTCTACTTGAGTACTAATGTTATGAAATAGGGAAAGACAAACAATCGTGAAATTCTGACTCAGTTATAGGGAGGGCAACAGCAGTGCATGAAGCGGCGTCACTGCACTATCGCAACATCACTTCACACTTAAATTCACAGCGCTTTGTCATCGTATCATTCACTGCTCGATGATTCTCTGAGATATAATTCTATCTATTGTCAACGTTTGCCATTCTCACCGACTGTGCTTTGAGTCCTGCCAACGTCTGCCACTTTCTCCGACTGTGTTTCAAGTCCTGTCAATGTTTTACATCAGCTCCGACTGTGTTTTATCGCATGCAACTCAGCAAATGAGTACGATTTAAGTACTGTGCCTTCGAACCCAAACAGTTTTAAAATGAACACTGACATTTTTCGCACTAAGAGTACTACATTTTGAGACTCATCTCTTAGTCGTACTCAGGTTCAGTAATATTTCTAGCGCTCATTTGGGACTTGGCCCTATCAGGACGGGCGATTTTTAGCGTCGCAGAACCGCAGGGGGGGACAAAGTGCCGCCCCTCAAACTTTCTACGTTCTGCAGAATAAAACTTTATGAAAACTATAGACCTTCATACCAAAAATTTAAATTTCATTTTTTGTGAAATTTCAATTTTTTTCATTTCATTTGAATTTTTATGAATCTATGCCTATTGTTTGAATCTTTGAAAATTGTTCATTGCAACTAAAATATTCATGCAAGCATTTTCTCAAGTATTTCTACGTTGTATGGTGTTCTAAGTACAATATTCTACGTTAATTTTAGTGCTAGAAATAGCAATTTAAAATTTGAACGCAAATAATGTATTTTCATGTATTATTGCAGTTTTCTTTCTTTACAAATGTCTCGTTCTAGTGACTTATTCGCTATAAAGACAAGGTTTATGATACATGATGCAAGCTTACATGTAGTTATTTTGGTGTATCTCAAAAATATCACGACAACTAATTACCAGAATAATATCTGCATGTACATGTGTGCCTTAAGCCTACTACCGTATGTATGTACATTACATATACATGTACAATGTGCATGTACTCATTTTGGGAGATAAGACGGATGTGTATGTCAACACTTTTGAATTGCGCATGTATAAATATCATGTAAATATGATACAGAAACATTATGTCAATAATCAATGCTACTTTGAATGAAAACTATGAATTTTCTAAAAAGTTCTTTTAAAACTGACCTTTGAAACTGAACTTTCAGTAAATTAATTTTGCCCAAATTTTTACTGAAACTTCAACATAGATACAAACTAAAAGTCACAAAAAATTAAACTCACTTCTATCTGACTTATTTCAGGAGATATAAAAAGAAGTTAATAGGGGTCCTGATAGAGTTAGGGCTTTGTAACTAAGTCCTACATGGCTACGTAGATCATAGAGTTAGTTCTCGACGTTGGAATATAGATACTGAAATAACTAAACACAACCTAAGCTGTGATATTACGCTGATGTAAGGGTGCCCAACAAAAACCTAAAATGTTACTTTTACGAAGTATTTTTCTACTTAACGCTATAAATCACGTCAACTTGTTATGGCTAGGTTTCATAATTAACCTCTTCCTTAAGTGCAGTCTCTAGTCGACAGATAAAACATGCCGATTGATGTATTGGGTTGACAGAATGCCATAGATATCTTAGTGCATGGATATATTATTTTGCTGTTTGCGAGTATGCGCGTATTGATCACACGTTACCATTAACATCGATGAATGTTATAACGTTGGTGACGACGATGACATTGCTTCATGCTTGCGATTAAACATCATACGATACGACAATGCCTCAACTTAGCGACTTCCAACGAGAAGCTATCGATCGACCTTTTTAAGTCGGAACACTCCACTTGGGGCTACAAAAATGCTCTGATGTTTACCACAGTTGTTGAGAAAAATCACCCAGTATCAGTTTGATGGCGTAGTATCAAGGTTAAAGCAAGAAGTGGATGATGCTGCATGCAAGCGAAGGAGAGGTTCAGGAACGTCTACAAAGCATGGGCCAGAAATTCGAGACGCTGTGGCTGCTCTAGCAGTTACGCCATCGAACTCTCCAGAAAGAAAACATTGCAGTCAACGACAAATTGTGAGCAAATGAAATCTGTCAAAAGGTGTCTCGTATTTTAAAGAAATCTTCTTTGAAATGCTATCGCAAAACAAGATGTCATACACTAAGTGCTGCACACAGAGAAGCAGGAATGGATTGGTCACAAAATCAGATCAATTCTTGCGGAAATTATGGCTCATGGAAGAATATCTGGTTTTCAGACGGGGCATCGTTCCATCTGAAGGCACCGCTGAGCAGCCAAAACGAAAGAATTTACAGAGCAGCAAATCTGAAAACTGAATTAAGACCAGAGGATCTTATTGTTATGTTATTATGTATTAATGTTATTATTAATGTAAATTAATAATGTTGAACATCATTAACATATTGGCTATTTCATTAATAGCTAATTGTGGAACATCAATGTAGACTCTGAGTTGCGTTGTCATTTTGTTTTGCTGTCCTGTTATCTTGTAATTACCAGGAAAGTAGCAAAATAATAATCATTTTCACGAAAATTAAAAAGTCAACTTTTCAGTACGAGGAGTGATATCGTTGCTGAGAGAGCGCAGCGATCGAGTACTGAAGGAAGTCTATGGCTATATACTTTGAAATACATAATTCACTATTTTCATCCATGGACTAGGAATAGACATAGGCTACCAAACATTGCAAAAGAAGACTTTTTGAATATGAATGTAATTAGTATTATACCTTGGTGTCCAGTATTCGTTACATTCTATTAACCAAATAGCGACTTGAAAATGAAAGAACCGCAGAAATGATAATGAAGAAAATATCAGTGGGAGAAGATGCAGAGACCGAAGAGGTGAATTTTTTCGAATGTTGTCAGCTATCTGACAGAAATCCAAATTACTGGTACTGTTGATAATTGTGTTAATAATATATCGTTCGCCAATTTGATATTTTTGATTCTGCATTAGGTCGATATATTTCAATTTAGCATATTGTAATGCACCTATGTTTCAATTGCTAGATTTAGGCACTTGTCAAGGATATTCAACGTAAATACAATCAAAATAATACATAGAGAAAATAAAATCATGACGAAAATACACTTTGCAGCACAAAAGCTGTCGAACTGCAAAGTAGTGACCGCAAAGACAGCAAAGTTGACCAGGGACTGAAAAGTGCTGACCAAGGACTGAAAAGCTGATCACCGACTGGAAAGTAATGCTCATGCGCTCTGAGGGCTATGGGAATATCAAATTTTCAACACATGCAAAGTAATCATGTCCTTTTGGAAATTTTGGTTTTTTGTGGGCATAATAATCTATGCAGTAAGATATCTATGGCATTCTGTTAACCCAACACATCAATCGGCATGTTTTATCTGTCGACTAGAGACTGCAATTAAGTAAGAGGTTACTTTTGAAGCCTAGCCATAACAAGATGACATGAAATGTAGTGTCAAGTACAGGAAAACTTCGTTAATGTAAAATTTGGGGTGTTTTGCGGGGCACCGTACACACAAACTTCACATGTCTAATGAGCTATATGAGTATTTTGACTAACTAGTGTATCTGTATGTAATGAACTGATAAAATTAGGCACAGAATTTCGAAACTTTTTTAGAAATAGTATGTCACACCTAAGCAGTCATAATACGGTCTCAATCTCTTCAATGGTTTTCATTCAGTCACACATAATCGTCTTGCAAATGAGAGTTGAAATAGGAGCAAAATACGTTAGTTAGTCAAAATAGCATCGAATTATATTTCAGCAACATACACTGTGTTGTCTTAATCTGATTTGAAGAATTGAAAACAATGCTGGGGAATAGGAAGAAACCAAATTGTTGTCGGCAGCAGCTATGCGTAGGCAATTCAGACTTAAATTCTTCCTAAAATGTTGTCATGTTCATTGTTTCACTGTTTTTGACAGAAATAAACGATGATGAAGCTTCTGTCTCGCGGTGGTATTTCAGGTTTTAAATCAGGGGGAACTGTTTCTCTCTCCTAATGCGCAGTGCATGTGATACGCGCTTTTCATATTTCAAATCAACTCCGTATTACAACATGCAATGTAAATATCTACATATATAATGAGCTTGACGAACGTCAATGACATGTACGTGTAAGGGCGGCGGAAAGAATTTTTGATTGGGGGGTGGCAATGTGCAGGTACACTAAAATGTTGTATTCGTCTGTATAGACTGACTGCATGTGCTGTTATGGAATTGAATGAATTCCTGTAGGTTGGTTTATTTTTTTACTATGACTTTCAATTATTTTTTCGGCTAGGCAACTTGTGTTACCTACTGTGAGGTAACTTCAACAAGTTTACCATTTGAGTGATCTTTTATTTTCTGATAACTTTTTCAGATGACTTCAATGCTATATTATTGCATTATATCATTTTATACTCTGTGGGACACAACTCTGTAACTAACATTTTATCTTGATAGATGAAGATAGTGGGCTACCATATAGGCCCCATGCGCGGCGCAACGTTTTACAAAGTGGGAAGGACAACATGAACATGTACTGTATTGCATTACAAACATTACATTTTAAATAAGATGAATAAATGACAAAAACAAGCTGCAAGAAAAGGCTTATCATACTATTTTGCTAAATTATTTCAATTTATTATTAGATGAGAAATAACATCTTGCAAATGCTTCAGTAAGAAAACCTTGATTAGTTATTGTCGCAAATCAGGCTAGATAGTCGTATATCAGTGAAAGTTGAGAAACTCTATAGGGAAAAAAACCTATGCTTTTTATTGTAGTGAGAAATGTTGTAGAGTTGAAGTGAAAACAAATATTACATCAACGAAAGCTGACGATCTCAGTTAATATTTTTGGTTCATAATTTCATAAATACATTATAGCAGTCCATAAACACAGACGTGGCAACAAATTCTTTCATCATTGTTTACAGACACAAGGGCTCTGCCTCCTCTTCGTACGTGTGGAGTATCATCAAATTATTGATTCTGAAAATAAGAATTTTAGTTTGGTTATGATTAATCACTTTGTTCGCATACTTCTGCTGAATCATGGATGACCGCAACCAATTTTTCAATCTTTGTAAAGTTGAGAAACTTCGCTCAGCGGTTGAGTTGGAAGACGTTACTATCAGGAGAATGTGAGGCACTTGCTCGATTTCATTTAGTAAGAGCTTTGTCTCATCGGCCTAACATGCACATGCTAGAGAAAATATTACTTGGAAAGACTCCAATGCCTATGAATATTTGTAACTTTGCACTCTCCATAGAGCCCACGACAACTTCCCTTTTGATATTTCTATGGTAGCTTTGGACAAGAATAACATCAGCCTTCGACTTCGAGAAGCTATGTGCACAGAAATTCTAAAACCCGACATTGATAGTAGGGAATAGTGCATCGATAGAATACCAAACTCGGCTTTTTTGATTTATTGGAGAATTTTTCTAATTTCTTGGTACATTTTTTAATTTTGAGATCAACTTTTTGCATGCCATTATATACAGCATGAATAAAGCAAACTTGAGAACATACCTGCACAACAGAATTACACAGTTACATCTTCGAAAGATTTCCCAACATTTCCAATTACATTTTCAATTTTTTCAGTCAAATTCTTTAAAAAATGAAATCACATCATTAATCAGAAGCTTTTCCATTGATCGGAGAATTTGGTATGATCGCTGATCGAATCTACGCTTCACTTCGTTAATTGACGTGTCGATCGCCTCAAAGTACGTATGTTGCTTTAAAAAAGCTGGTAGGTGTTCAATGTGTGTTGCTCACATGACGGGTTCAATTGTACATGTAGCAATTTACCTGGGATTTTTCTAATGCGAGGCTGCTTTGGCTCTGAAATCGATAGTTGCTCACTGCTTGAAGACACTTGTTCCATGATTTCTCGAAGCGTTCTTCATTTCTTTTCTAAGGTTTTGACTGTTAATTCAGCAGTCTTCAGTGACCTACTGATCGAAATCTGAGGATTTTGAAGCGAGGTGGCGAGATGATCGGATAGAAATCACAAATTAGTAGGGTCAAATAGAAAGACCCTTTCTGAAGCAGTTTGACTGAACTTTTTCTGAAGCCAACTAATGACTGACTGGCCGGCCTCATGGCCTTAATATGCAGCATGTGCTACAGAGGTCAGCGATCTATGAACCTAAATCTCCTACTTCCATATGACTTTGGTGATTTCTATATTTATGATATAGAATATCTTGGAATATATCTTATAATATCTAGGTAGTCTATGCATGCATATAATGGAATTTTTTTAAAACTGTTTGTTGTTTAAAATTGTAGGGACTAAATGTCCTCTTTTTATATTTCTCCTGATGAAGATTGGTCCATCTCTGTCATCTTGTTGCCAATTGAAACCGGTAGAGACTAAATAATTATTTCATTTTTGATTTTTGCGACGTTGTCATCTTCTAAAAGTTTGATAACGCATCGTTCATCCGATCCGTCGCCTCTGGAGTCGTTCGTGAGAAAATAATTTTCTCATTTCACTAAACTTACTTGTGCATGTAGCAATTTACCAGGGATTTTTCGAATGCGAGGCTGCTTTGGCTCCGAAATCTATAGTTGCTCACACAAGCAGTCTTATATGCAGATTATGAACTACTCCGATATCTTCCAAGATGTCTTTCGTTCAGTCGATGTCAACTTTCGGGAAGTATATATACCCTTGAAAGTTGCAAAGAACATAGTAAAAACAGAATTAAAAGATGGCATCAATATGTCAAATATTCAGACCAGTTATTCCAATGCCTTCAAGTATTTTAAATGAACCCTACTTAGGATCCCTACTACAAGGATACCATCCAATTTTGATAAAAGTGTATATATTAGTCATAAGTAGTATGATATGCAGTAAACGTAATAATACAAATTAGTCCGTGCGATGAGACAAAAATTGTCTGATAAACAGGAAATTTATATAATAATACGTAGCATCAGCCAAAATGCTGATTTGGCTGATAAATTGTCTGACAAGTGGCTGCTTATAGTTTACAGTGTATGATCGCAGAAATGGATCTATGCCTCACATTAAATCTCGACGGACAAAGGGGTTGCAGTTTGCTGAAATTGCTGTTGCACTCAGGATTGTCAATAATCAAGTAATATTTTTTTCAAATTATTCCTGTGTTCACATACTATCGAGATGATGTCCCTTCATAAGTATAATATTAAACAAATTGGATATCAAAAGCATGAATACTTGCTAGCAAGTATCTTAGTTAAGCGGAAATTAAGCTGATTATCAAAGGAAATTCATGAGCTGCATTATAATGCAAGTCTTCATAAAAACGTCGACATTCTATTGTGCTTTCTTGGCTGAAATTTCAAGTTCTTAATTTTATTTTCATCGGTATAATTAATTTTATGATTCACTCAAATCTGAATAGTAATGTGCACTGCGGACCCATTTACATCTTTTAAGTTAATTGTGATCATGGTCAGTGGCTATTATATTTTGCTCTTCCAGTGGCCGGTTATAGCTTGTGATATGATCACGCTCAAAAAAGTGCCCTTATTGATAAGGATGATTGTGTATTAAAGTGTTAGTAACCCATCGGATTGCTAAATTAACAAACTATGTTACCTCTCCCGACGGGTTGACATGACATGGGAATTTTCGACTATTATTCCCTCAGTTTTGCTATCACGATCAGTCAAATCCAAAATTTCTCCAAAAGTGTAAAATTTTGCATACCTCTCACATGTGATGCTAGGTCTCATTCGAGTTCATTTAATAAAATCGAAACTGTATACACAAAGGAGATTTAATTATTGCTGAGTTGCTACTACACTGTAAACCGTAGACTGACAATTATCCTACAAAATTACTGACAAAATCAACCGACGATTGTCACCTCAAACATCCTGCGATATCCGTCAAATTTTGTAGGTTCTCCACCCAAATCGAAGCAGATGTTTTGTATGCAAATTAAGTAAACAAAAACTGTTGAATATTGATTGAGTTTTTCGATTAGTGATTGCCTGACTTTTAGGCAGTCTGTATTGCTGTGTGGCAGACCCATGATTTATTTTGACATAATTTAATTAATTGCCTACATTTTTGATAAAATTTAAGCTATAATTCATTGCTATTCATTTTGTGGCTTTTTGTCAGTAATTGTAGGTATTCAGTGGCAATCATCCTACAAGAACTAACAATGACCGACAAAATAGATTTTGTAGGATAAATGTCTGTCAAATGTCAGTCAACGGTTTACAGTGTATGTTACCTCTCCCGACAGGTTGACATGACACGGGAATTCCCAACCGTTATTCCTTCAGTTTTGCTATCACGATCAGTCAAATCCAAAATTTCTCCAAAAGTGTAAAATTTTGCATATCTCTCACATGTGATGCTAGGTCTCATTCGAGTTCATTTAATAAAATCGAAACTGTATGCACAAAGGAGATTTAATTATTGCTGAGTTGCTACTATACCTAATATACTTACTCTATGGGTGCCGCATTGTTTTTTAATAGACAAACGCGTTATGCCTTGTACAACATTTAAAACAAATCAAAATTCACCTTGTGTTGAATGTTTAAAAGTTCATGTTAATGTTCATCAGTAATCAATTTACTTGCAGTTTGTACATATGACCTAAAGCATTCGATGATTTTATCAACATTTAGATTTTTATAATGATTCTTAAGGCGATTACAATCAACTAATGTAATTGATATCTTCGTTAAGGATGGCAAGGTGCGCAGAACAATAAAATTTCTCACCCGGGCCAGATAAAAATTCGTCCAGGCCTGAAAAACGCGGCCCGCTTCCACCTCTGCTGTTGGTGACAAAATTCAACATTTGCGCCTTAATACACACGTCAGATGCGCTGTTGCGCTAAGGTTTGATACCAACAAGTAAACGGGGACTTTCCTAATAGGCATCAAGCTGCCTGACGCAAGAATGAGAACATTGGCTTATTGATACACCATGTGTTGTATTGTGAGTAGGTAGACCGCCCGCAATAGTGCGAAGAGGTAACTGCTGGCTCAGCGAACTAGACGGTCGGTTAATCGGAAAATCTTTACAGATTTCTATTTGCGAAGTGCCACCTCTGTATCACCCAGTGTTACATACTCAATTATTTGTATCGAATTCTGCTAGCGAAGGGCTACTCTTTGCAAGACACTGTTTACGATTAATGGTGCCCTTTATGCTTCATTACCCAGGTAGCTCATTTTTTAGAATTACAAAAAATAGTCGAACGCGCCCTGTTTTGATTTGAAATGGATATAACTCAAGCCCAAACTTTGCTTACTTTGCTCAAGCCATAATTGTATTGCAATTTTGCATTAAGTCGAAATCATTGTTCTAAAATCGTTCTGTTAGAATGTTTTGTTTTTTGCCTGGCAAGCACTATACCATATTTTAAGGAATACATTCTTGTGATCAGTCACTATGTACTTGCTGTATGTCAAGCATCTTCATGTTTAATGTTTTTCATCTCTCTCTCTCTCTCTTCAGGAAAATGGTCTAAATGGTCTCCTTGGTCAAAATGCAGTACTTCGTGTGATTACGGTAGACGGATCAGAAAACGAAATTGCACAAAATCGTCCTATGGTTTGAAATGTCATGGCAGCTACTTACAAATCAAATCGTGCATGATCAATGATTGCTCAGGTAAAAAAATAATACCGACAGTTTATGTCTGCCTGTTAAATATTTCGATAAAATGTATTGGATGAAGTTAAGTGGAATGAGATTAATTCCTATCTCGTTCTAACAAAGGGAAATATGAACTTCTAAATGTACGGAACACATTCGGAATGTATGTACTTCGAAAACCTAGATTAAATTGTTGAATAAATTCATTAACCAATTATTTTTCTCGTACGATGCCTACAAAGCCCGCAAATTGCATTTGAAAAAAATCTCATCAGTAATGGGATAATCATATACCCTATCCACTTGAGTAAAGAAAATGAAATTAAACTCATCGTGCTTTTTTGTTGAGCGCTATCGATGACTCTCCCGTCATTGCATGAAAGGATTCTAAACTGACTATAGTCTTGCACTGATGGCTATAGGCATAATATCTATTATATAAACGGGAGAATCGGATTTAAGTCAATGTGTGCTCTTGTAGGAGAAACAATATTTAGGAACGTTAACTTTGAGCTTATAAATGTCTGCGAGACAAATTCCTGGGAGAAAAATTTAGTTGGTATTTTGGCTTATATTCAGATTGCAAACGACAAAAGGTGTCTTTTACTGTTTACTGTTCTACAATTCCTCAGTTCAGCTCTCATTCTCATGCCAACGGCAACAAAGCATTAATTGCATTAATTTCATTAATTGCAGATGTTCTGCGGTTGGATGATGACTTGTCTGCATATGAGTTATTGATTCTTTACAGGCATACTGCACTGATGACGGCTAAAACTCAAGACACTTTAGTGTTTCCAGTAATGGATTGTATCAAATGTTGGTTTCATCTCTTGAATATTCTCCTGTCGTGGTATTGGCATCATTTCATATGAAAAGGGATATTAAGTTGCATGGCGTCTGTAATGTACAATATTTGAGCACAAAATACAACACAGTTTCCTCATATTGGGATAATGCTATAGTTTTTAGTCGTCAATTTATGCTGTGCGACATCGATTAAAAAATAGTTTGTTTCTGTAATGTGGCGGATTCTCTCAGTGATAGTTTCAAAGTTGTTGATGCAAAAGCAGTTAACGACTCAATGCTTTATTTCTTTAAGTTATTGATGATTCAATGGAAAACAGTTGTTGACACTACACCATGGTGTGCCAGGAGAGGCGGTCTCATTTTGAAAATCTCCCATTATATTTCTCGACGGTTTCTCATGTAGTTTTGTACAAAATTTTCGAGAATCATGGTTTGAAAATCATACGATTGGCCCTTTTCGAGAAAATTGCAAGAATTCAAAATGGCGGACATGAAACCGAAACTGCATTCTGGGGCTATTAAAAAAGTCTCAAATATTTCGTCAACAGCTTTCTATGTGATTCCACCCGCTCTTTTCAGTTATCACTGTTGGAATATTCTGCAGCTAGCACTTTTCGAGAGATAAGATAACATTCAAAATGGCGGACAGAAAAATCGAAACTGCAGTCTGGGTCTGGGCTGGACGCATGATTTTCTAGCAATTATATTTGAAAAGAGCGGGTCTGATTACATAAGAAACTATTTGCGAAATAAATGGAAATGTTTAAAATCCAGTCCACGAATGGAGTTTCGGTTTCTGTCCGCCATTTTGAATTCCTGCAATTTTCTCGAAAAGGGCTAGTCGCAAGATTTTTTGACAATGATTTTTGAAAATAGTGATTAAAATTACCTAGGAAACTGCTGAGAAAATACTTGGAATTTTTTTTGATCTAGCACCAGAATGCATTTTCGGATTTTTGTCTGCCATTTTGAATATTGGCAGTTTTCTCGAAAAGGGCTAATCCAAAGTGCTAAAATGTGTCAAGTGTGCAATCAACTCATTGCTTAAATGTAATTTTTTGGCGACATGTCCGACATCTTTTTTCTCCCCGATGATTTTCAGAAATTCATGTTTACCAAATTCCAAAAAGATGCTGTGGCTAAAATTTTTGGTAACAACTCAATTTTCCACCTGATTTCCACATGAAATTCATCAAACTTTTCATATTTTATGCCAAATTTTGCTGATGAACATGTCATTTCTAAATGGTATGGTTTTATACATGAAACAGTGGAGAAATTGCATTGGTGCTTAGATATTGTTTATCTACATATTGAGAATGCATCGGATCCAAATATTTCCTGGAATCAGAGGAAAGGAATCCTTGATTGCTATTTTTGTAATGTTTTTGCTTATGATGGATTTGTTACGTTTCACCTCACCGTGAAGGTCAACTCAGTGTGGTAGAAGCACGTGACCCTTGTATGAGTCCTAAAACAACACAGCATGTTCTTATTTTAGCTACCTGTAAAGTCTCTGTGCACAAAAAAACGGTGTAGCAAATTCACCGTCATGAGAATTGAACGAGATGCTCCCACACAAATAACTCGACGTTTACACTCTCATGACGTCATTCCGAATCGTTGTCTGACTGCTGTTATTAAAGAGTGAAGCAGACAGCGACAGACAGTGACTCAATGAGACAGTGAGCAACAGACAGAAAGACGCATGATTTTATAAATTTTGCAATGAAAGAATCATTCCCACCTGAGCGTGAATTGGCGTCTGGTAAGTTGTTGGTAATGATAGTAGGTTTAGTCAACTTAAATCGTCAAATTTGCCCAACACCTAGTGAATAGTCACCACATCTAATACAGTTGATGTCCCATGAACACGGTTCTATATTTCAGCCAGTAGGAGCACAATATTCTGGAGACAAATCATTGATGTACATAGCAGGGATGCGGAGTCCTATCATTTTGGTAGGGACTCCGACTCCGACTCCGGGTGGCAAGTATATAAAGCCTAGTTGTTAAATAAACTGGCAACTTACATCATAGATAATTATAATTATATAATAATATATAATAATAATAACTAATTATAGGCTTACCTGAGCCTATTTTTAGTAATTACTGTTGCATCAATTATCAATAATTTTCGATGAAAGTTTATCAAATATCGCTTTAAGCTGAATGCATACGACTCGGCTCCTCCCATCTTGTTGATGTGTGCTTCACACGGTTTTTCTCCAGTCTCTTCCAGGCAAGAAAATCCCCATCCTTCTCCAAAAAATATGATTACTCTTTCGATTTTAATGTGCACTTTGGAGGAGCCATCACGTGAGGATAAGAAGTAATGTTCTCAAGCAAACTAGTATTTCATCTTCGTCTCTGATGTGACCTTTGGTGCGTAGGTGTGATCGAGGCTAGGAGGGCTTGTATTCTCTATTAAATCGCCGAGTGAAAAGACAATCATTTTTCACTATCACGGTTCATTCCCTCAACTATTACAAGCTTTGCATGCACTGCTGTCTCTGTATTGTTGTTTGACGGAGAAAGTTGACATCAAGCCAGTGACAGCTATATGCACGAGAATAAATAATTTGTTTGTATTATATTTCGGGTCTAGTTATAGGCCGGAGTCCGACTCCAACTCCAGCAAAAATGACAGGACTCCAACTCCACATCCCTGGTACATAGTCCACCAAACCTCATTTACGACGCGGCTCATTGTTGACTTAGATCCCATTCATTTAGTGGTTGATAGGTAGTACAAAAATTATAACACAATCAACTAGATCAGTAAGTCGGTAAAATTTTTTAGCATGCAATGAAGCTAAAAGCAACCATCATAAATTCATACGGTGCATTAATTTACGCCATGTCAATTATGGAACAATTTAATAAATTCGGCAAAAATTATCCGATTCAACCCAGTTGACCACATGAATATTATAAGAATGTCTTATTACTTTATGTTATGAAAATAAGCAGATCTAATTCAATTAGCAAAAATAAAGTTGATTTTTCATTACCAACTCAGGGCCTGATTTGTTCTAGGGGTGGTCCGATTACTGATTTTGATAATCGGCCGATTACTGATTAATCGGTGGAAGGTAGCCGATTAATCGGGCCGATTATTCCTTTTAAATTCGTCTAGAATCGATGTTTTCCATGTACTGAAAGTGCATATTTAGTTAAAGAAAACTTAGTAATAGTAAAGTTCACCAAATAAAAGATGGAACAGGTCGTGAATGTTCCATGCAAAAATACTTTGCGATGCTAGTCTATTCCTACATAGAGTTAATTCTCATCAAAGGCTTTTGATTAGATTCTACGAGTAGCAGGCTACTTGTACTCGTAGAAGTAGTATTGTTGACCGAAATATACAGCAAGAAGTTTATTTCATGTGATTACGTAAGCTTTTCATTCCAATCAAAATCACATCGATAATCAGAACCCTTAAAATAATAGAGACGCTGATCAACCGATCCATTTTCCGACCAATGATAGCATGAAATGGCAGAAACCATCCTTGTTATTATGTCGAAAATGTCTAAAGTGACTGCTATACTATAGGACTCCACCTTGATGGATGATAATTTCATCCGTTATTTACGGAAATTAATACAAAATGAAAGCCGATATTCCGCGTTGGGATTCGATCCCAGCTATTCTACTTGCACAAGTGAGTGCTGCATCACAAGGCTATAATATCAGCTGTTCAGCTGCAAAGCGAATGGTTGTATGTCGCAGTCAACCAGAGACGAGATAGTGACATGGCCAAGGACTACTTAGAAAAGCATGAAAAGTTGAGATCAGCGCTTCTTCCTGAGTGGAAACCGAATCCTGGCCTGGATTTTTGAAAACTCAACCTGTCGCTCGCTCTTATGATTATTTTCCTTGCCGTTGATGCACAATCGAGTATAATTGGTGAGGTTTGCAATCATGTCTATCATGGCAAGCGCTAAAATCATTATTTCTTCGAGATATGACAGAATTTTCCACGCATTTTATTGCCAAGATAATTTATTGAAAACATGGAAATTTCCTTGGCAAGTGCGAGTCATAATTACAGTTTGAAAAGCAGGCACGCGTTTGCATGTTTCGAATTATGAATACGTGGCATCTACAAATATGAAAATATGCATGTTCACCTGCAGATATACATCAAAAATTACATTCAGTTGGTGGCTATTTACATTTACTTTTAAATGCTCATATGCCTTTGTTCTGAGCAAGAAGACATTTGAGTGAATCTTGATAATGCTATATATAATAATTGATTATTCAATCATAATTTGCGCATATATTCAAATGGCTATTTCAAATCAGAGAATGGGAGAATTCAGAGGTTTTCAATCATTGGAATGATAAAAAGAAGTCATTTGAATTTAGATTAGTAGTTCAATACACAATGTGCTTGTAGACTTAAATTTATCTAAGTACAGTATTGGAAAGAGGATGGCTATGCGATTCTCTGGGATATAGAGAGGGGAATTATTTGATGAATCCCGAGGGATATATCAAATAATTTCACGAGCTATGTCAGAGAATCGTATAGCCATCCTCTATCCGTTATAAAGTATGCCAGATTATTAGGACCATAGATATCCGCGATAGAATCCCTCTCTACCAAGATTTTCCATGGGAACAAATTTTATCAGATATACGAGTAGAAGGGATTCTGAAATACGATTCTACAACCATGTAATAATCTGGTATACTTTACATATTTGAAATCTTGTCTTTCGATCAGTCACCAAATCTGAATGAAAATCAACAACAGTCTTCAAAAGTCCACAAATCGGCAAATAATCGGCCGATTAGAAAGGATTAGAGAATTCAGAAACATCTTCACTAGAACAGACCCAATTTCTGTCTGAACGCTATCAAAATTTTCCGGATTGTGTGATATTGAATGATCGCAAGTTTCTCTTCTGGAGGTGGCCGACTCCTAAGTATTTTAGGGGCCCATTCCGATTTAACTTTCCGGTTTTTATTTTTGATAAGAGTGGCAGCCCTTCTATTGTCTGGTGACTCACGAAGCACGATAATTGAAGGCATCTCTTTGCTTCCATTGTTCCTCCATTCTTTTCTGACTCATCATGGATCGAAAAGTGTCAGTAATAAAGTTACACGTGTAAACGCAGCCTAAGGCCATGTTATGAATTGAGTAAGACGTTTCTTGAGTGAAACTTTCTGTTATCGAGTAGTCATGCAGTCGTCTGTTTCCTCATCGATGGCCTCCAAGATCTCCGGATTTGAATCCAGAGTGTTGGGCCACTTATAAATAGTGTACACAGCCAACGTCTGAGGACTCTTGTCTCATTATTAAACATTTTTCGCACTGAGGTATGACCGATGGCAGTGATGCAATCAGCGGTTCTAAATTGCATTGATTGGCTGAATTTGGTGCTTCAGCTTGATGGTCTCCACGATTCATCAATCTTTTTGAATTTATAAAAGCCCCACAAAGTATGAAATGCTTTGACACATGAATTGCTTTGTCATCAAGATCGAAACGAAAATAATGGAATAATATAACTTCTTGCTAAGCTTAATGGACACCCTGCATATGTCTTTTTAATTCCCGTATCAAAAGTCGATATTTGCACTCGACCATCCATGCATCTATTGGCTCTTTCGAACAAATCCTAGACTTTTAAAAAGCATTTCTACTTCTTTACTAACCATTCAGCACAAAAGTGTAAAATTACATTGGCCAAAATCAAGGCCGCCCCGACTATGCCGTACTTTCTACAATTTGAATTTGATGGATATCACTATCTTTATATATTTCTATGTTCAAATGCCGACACTTTCGATGAAATATTCAGTCAATGATTCTAATTTCTGTGACAGCTGAAGTGTGATGGTTAAGCCTTAATCCCACCAATAGGTAGGCCTATCATTCGAACATTTCGCAGGTAACCTTCCAAATGATGAATTTAACGAACATCAATAGATGTAGGCACCACGAGACATGTTTCCGCCAGTTGGTCCTCATCATTCGTGGGTAGGTTCGAACCAGCGAGGTTGGAGCTAGAGGACGTGCAAGCATACCCTCTAACCACAAGGCCACCGCACAATCTGTTGAGAGCGTGAGTTAGCCAGGAAGGCATTGCTTTGACGCAGGCACGTGGAGGGCGGATTGCATTCTGCAATCACTTAATGCCGCATCCGAGATTGAGATGTTTCACACAGGCGTTACTCATTGATAAGGAGATTTGATAAGTTCATTCATTGCCAGATTTCTAGTCTTGACAAATCACATTCTTAATTAGAATTGTGAACACAAATTAATGCCATTTTGTTGAACACGCAGATACTTCTTTCTTTACATTTTCAAAGTTGAAGGTTGAGGAAATAGTCTGCCACGTTGTAATTTCAGTTCAATTTGACATTTCAATCTCAAAGTTGATTTGCCAGCGGGAAACACTGATTCCTAACCATGTAGCCTATGCTGTGCATATTTGTTGCACTTAACTTGCGTGTTCAACTGAAGCGCACTAACTTGCGATTCGTGCAAAGTTCTTTGTCTTTCACCCATTGATTGTAACCAGATTACATGGCATTTTATTTCTGTAATAGAGGAGAACAGGTCCAATCGGTCTCAGTGCTTGTAGTTGAATAATGATGCCTCTGAGAACACTGTTGGTACTCATCGCCACTCTTGCAATAGCAACATGTCAACAAATTTCTCAAAGTTATTTCTCCAATGTAGATCCTGTGTATTTCAAGCTTGGAAAGTCAGTTAAATGCTCGGCTGCTGTCATTAGCTCTACGACAGCCGATTCGAAATTGGACTGCGCCACCTCTTGTCAATCTCTGCAGGATACATGTCTGTCAATGACATTTGACCCCCAGACCTCACGCTGTATGCTGTTTTCACGAGCATGCATCGCTACATCACCCGCGCATCGTCAAAGTTTAATGGTTCGAAGAATGAATCTGACAGGCATTTTGAAATGGAGATTTCAGCGGAAGCTTTTTCTCATGATTACAACACAAACTGGAACATACGAACAGAATAGAGAAACTTGTGGAAAGCATGGCATGTACTTGATCTCTCCAGAAAGCAAGAATGAAAATGATTTTATACTAAATACAATCGTTGCCACCTTGCCAGAAAAATATATGATGATAATTGGACCTGGTAGTGGCACCCGGTATCAAGTAGCAATGTTCTATCTGGGAATGAAAGATTCACCGAATAATCATTGCAAACTGCAGGATGGGATAACAAAATGTCCTTTTGTCGGCTACAGATATGATGAGCCAGTCGGTGCAGCACATGAATGTCTCGTTTACATGCGCAAATCACGCTACACGGTTAGCAGCTCTTATGATGATTATGGATGGGATGACATCGGGTGTGGTACGCCCAGACACCCACTCTGTGAAACAAGAAATGTCTAACTCTGAAATGCATAAAAAATTGTCATCTTTCACTCATGATTCATTAAAACTGTCATCGGAGGAATTATTCTACGTATCTGACTATGAACAACTATATTGACCGTTTGATAGGCGTCACTTGTTCCCACAGTCACTGCTCGTCAACAATGCACACTCGTGTCTCAGCTGGAAATAGTCAAGCGAATTGCACGCCGTCATCACCAGCTGCATGCTGACTCACTGAATTCATTGACATTGATGCTTCATCATATTACTACTCAACAAGCATTTTAGTACTTCTGTGAATTTAAGTTCGGTAATTCTAGTACTTTTTGTTTAGTATGGCTTGTTAAAGTAAGCGTGAATTGACTTGCAACCTATCATTTTCGCATCTGAACTATTCAACTTGTGCTTTGCACGTGTCGAAGTTTATGTGATTAATGTCGAAGAAATTACACTGAAATGCCAAACAAGAATATAGCTGCCGTCTCCAGATTTGCATAGCTCGAAGCAAACCATCATAGCAAAGCTGTTAAGCCTACAGTTTTTATTGCTGCTATTTGTGAGAAAAATGGAATAATACGTGATTATGTGAATGTCATGGACTGAAATTGCATTGTTTTTCAACACATGAAATGACTGACATGCATTCAAGACAATGAATCGCATTTGTAATGCCCTCTAGCATCATTACAGTGCCAAAGCTTATTTCACTGTCAAACTCTATTATTTGCTTGGTGCTTAATACAGTTATGAATAAACAAAAAGTATTCAGCATGGACTCAAATTATCAAGAATCAAATGTGAATAAACAGAATATATGTATGCATCTTTTACAATGAGTTTTCAATTGATTTTTAATTATTTCGCATTTTTTGACGAAATGGACATTTAAGGTAGATAAAATGTTGGACGTACTAGAGTAAAATAGGACTTTATGATTTACAGGGCATAGAGGAACTTCTAATTTTTCAGGAATCACAGTGCTGTTGCTTTTGAACACAGGTTGAAGTCAAGAATTAAAGTGCACTCCCTGTAGTTTATCCGTGAAAGTTTAATGTTAAAAGTATTTACAAGAGACAGACGTTTCACGATACAGTCGCAGCCTCAGTGTCTGGTAAAATCGTGCAGAATGTCAATTTTGTTTTTGAACAAATTTCTTGAATGGCGAAAGTGAATTTCACATTATGCTCCGAGTCATATGATATTCTCAGACGGACTTTATATGATAGAGTGTGAACCTTCCAATGTTGACATTGATTTGATCTAAAACTGTCATCTTCGAATTAAAGAAAACATTTCAAAATTGATAAAAATTATCAATATAAAATAACTATCAAAAATGATAATTTTATCGAATTTCGGCAATTCACGATGCCAAATTGTTTGAATGTATTGCACTTATCAGCAAAAATAGATTGAATTGTGCATGTAACATAGCTTAAATATACGCATGAAATGTGGAGGATTATCCTCAAAGAGCAATCACTCCAATGTTTTGTAAAGCAGATATGATGTGTTGAGGAAGATGTATGTCGGGAAGAGATGAATGAAAGACCAATCTGACAAAATTAAGTGTTATTAACTCTCGCCCCACTGCCCCTCTGGTGAATTCTTTGAATATCTTTAAACCAATCAAGCTATGGCCACCAGAATTATAATAGCCCATTTTCTACGTATTATGCAAGTTTTGATAGAAGGATAATTAATTTGGCATTATGACTTTGGCGTGAGAGCTATTTTACAATTTGAATGTTTGGAGTATTTTGGCTGATTTCGGTACTTCTAATGTATAGTGTGGCATCGTCGAATCATAACTCAACGAATCTACCTCAATGAATCATTTTTTTATAAAATGCGATCGAAAATGAAATTGAAAACATTTGAAAGTGGAGCGAAGAAAAATGTTTCTTGTTTAATCACAAAAAGACAAAAATTATGATATTTCGATAAAAGGCAAGCAACGATTCGGATTCAGTAAATTACTTTGACATTCCGCACGTAGAATCCATGAAATTCCTCGGAGTTCTCTTCCAAAGTAATCTAAAATGGGATCAGCACGTTACTCAGATATGCAAGTTCGCCAGTCAGAAAATCTATCTTTTGAAGAAATTACGACGTATGCCGGTTGTAACTAAAAAAGAAGTGATCCAAGTTTATAAGGCACATATACCTTCAGTTCTCGAATATAACTCACCTGTACTTCTGGGAATGAGCAAAGGGAATTCCTCCAAGCTCGAGAAAATCAACAAAGGTTGCCACAGAATAATCTGTTCTGTAACTTGCACTTGCACTTTGTTTCCCTCGCTTGAAAGCAGACAACATAAGAGGGAACCATCTTCAACCAGCTTCAAAATCCCGAAAATTGCATTCATTCTATTTTTCCATCTGTACTGTCAAGAAGTGGTCACGTTCAACTACAGTGTGACATCGCGTCGGTCATCCTTCTTCATTCTTCGATGTTCTGTACTTTACAACAAACAGCTATCAAGAAAGTTACTTATTTGATGTATTATTCTTAACTTTGTGTTTGACTTCATCTAGAAATGCATGATTTTCAGTATTGATAAATAAACGTTCATTTTTATTTATTTCTTTATCAATTCTTGATGAAATGAGTTGAGATTACATAAAGGATTCTTCCTATTAATATGGAGATATTCACAAGTGCAAAATCTTTGAATTTGAAATGATCTGCTTATTGTGTCTGAATGTTGGAAATTTGAAATTTAAACTTCAAATATGATGTTTTATTATTTTGTACATTCTAGTTCTGCATCTGATCAGCAATTATTGAACATTTTCGGAGTCATGTTGCATTTAGCTTCAGTGTCTCGATAGAAGTTCACCGATTTGGCTGTTTCTTCACCTGCAGAAACTAAATACTAAAATGTGCGATTTTAGTGATATTTGAGCTTAACTGAGTGTTTGAATTATTTGACCTTTGACCTCATCTAATACAATGATTTAATCTCATAACGACTAATAATTATCATTTTATTTACCAACTTGACCAGATCATTCGATTAGTTCATGGTTCATTAGTTTTTGTTGTCATTTCCCATTTCAAACAGTGAATAAAGGAAATTTGTTAAGAATTGGCGTTTTTATACATTTGACCTTCACCTCAGTCGAGGGAGGACCTTAGAAATAAAGCAGATGCGGTTTTTCTGAATCCTTCTTTAATGCCTAGTTTGGGAGATCAGTAGGGGGAGGGAGAATGGGGCGCGTTAGCAAAAGTACTTCAGTGGGGCGAGGGTTCAATGCAAATTGAACATTTGTAATATGACAACATGAAAAAATTCAATGAATTTCAAATAACAATTGGGAAATTCGTTGGCAGCTAAGGACAATTAAAAATGAGCTCATTATAACCATTTTCGTGCTTAAATCGACAGTTGATAAGATCTGACATCATTTTCACAAAGGACACTTTGATGCCCGATTGAAGAGCATTTTAAATTAAAGTTTCAGAAAAGAAATTTGAATAGACTTTCACACACCTATGCGGGATTGGCACAGTTTGTTGATCGAGAATAATGCAACCAAGATCTTTGCACGAGTTGCACGAGTAACTTTGTCCTTCACATGATTCTCGGAATCTATGACCATCAGAATTTTACAGCTGCCAAATTTCTACCTCTATTTGTTATGGAATTGTAGATATCAAAGGTATTTTTGAGATTACTATGTAGAATTCACCGTTTTAGAGGATGAAAAACTTTCTATGTGCTAATGTGTTTCAATGAAATGATGCAATAAAGACGGTTTATTGCACTCTTTCGAAACCATAGACTTTATGAAGTTCATATTTTCCAAAGAGTGCATAAAGTGCATAAACCAAAATTAAGTGGAAGAGTGCAAACACTTAAATTTATTACGGAAGCAATAATCAATGCAGATTATTACACTGTGAAATATAAAAGAAATTTGAATAGACTTTCACACACCTATGCGGGATTGTTAGTTTGATTTTTTCATTTTTCTCATTATTTAAGGCTCATCATTTGACGCAAGTATATATCAGCATTTCATACTGATGTCCATGATACCATGGACTTTTCATAACTATGAAAGCTTAACTTATAGATATCCAGACGTCATTGATGACGCTCACCATGAACATATAGGAATAAATGCCAATTAATGCATATTTCGAATGGAAGTTTCATATGCAGAATCAAAGAAACCGTACCAAGATTCATGAACATTTTATTTGTTATGACATTCAATTATTATGAAAATGACATTCAATTATCTTCGTTACAAAAAACTTCAAAACATTTTTTCATCAAGAATCTCCGTTAAAGAAGAGATGAAACTTCCTTCGAAAACAAGGTCACAAATATGATATTTTGCTGCTCCACATTCTTCAATTGTTTGGAGAAGCTTGAAAATAAAATAACAAAAGTCCTGAAATCCTCGCTTACATGGAGAGATGTCCACATACATAAGAAATTTAAGCATACATTATATTTAAAACGTGTCAGGTATCAGTGCTACAGAGGCTCGCCACTACGACTCGGGATTACGGGTGTCATCTACTGTGTATGGAATGGATGAACAAGCTGAAGGACTTGCACAGAAGACTGCTCTGCGTCCTGTTATTATCCTGGCTTACCCTTCGGCTGATGATAATAGAATTGCAGAGTGTCAGTTCACCTGTGCAGAGAATAGAAAGATGTCTTCAGATTTGAACGATTTCAGAGCAACCAGCCCTTGTAGCGCGAAACGCAATGTCTACAGCTGAAAAGGAAATTTTGTACCTACATTGTTCAAGTCTGAGGACATCTTTCTATTCTTTGTCCAGTCGAACTGGCACACTGCAAGCACATTTCATTTTCAAGAAAAATGCGAACAGATGGCCATGCATCCACTCTTTGATACATGCAGTTATATACAGTCTAAGGTACATTTCCAAAATTGTTCTACCACAAGTTTTTGTCTTGACACATACTCGTACCCACATTTTTCAGAATTCAATCACTCTATATCTGGAACATTTCCATGCTTCCTCGTCTTTCTCTTCAGGAGAATGGTCTGAATGGTCGAATTGGTCAAAATGCAGCACTTCGTGTGATTACGGTAATCGGATCAGAAGACGAAAATGCATAAAATCTTCTTATTATTCTAAATGTCTTGGTTGTTCCATGGAAATGAAATCATGCAAGTTCGAGGACTGTCCAAGTAAGAAATGTTCTGACATTTTACTGGCTAAGTATTTCCATTAGCATGTAATTAACTGATTGTAGTTAGGTGGTGTGAAATCAGTTATTGCCATCCGGTTTCAAATACCGTGGTATCCATCATCAGTGGTTATAATACAACAAACGGACAGGATTATACAATTTTGGACATGAAATCGATGATGAACACATTTAAAAAGAGACCAGGACAGTCACAAGGCATGAGTGCAAGTTATAATCGATAAAGTATTGTCTGACAGTGGACATTAAAGATGAATGAATGAATTCGTGCATACTTGAAAACAAAGCACAATTCTGGCACCTACACTGGGAATCGCAGAGGTGCACACACATACACATCTGGCATAATAGTAATATAACATGAATATCAAGTAGTTCAAGAAGATAAAGTCAAAAAGTAACAAGGTGAGTAGGTCGTGATTGTTCGGACGAAGCCAGAGAAGAATCGTACAACATGGCACTTTAGAATAAGAATGAATTCAGTCTGTGTGTTTCTATAATATGTGGCAGTATAAGTCTTTGGATGCGATTAGAAACAAAAAGGTAGGTGATCATGGAGAAGGTGTCGGTTGTTTATAAGGGATTGCCTGAACACTGTGTATCAGTGAATAACACTATTATTGAATATCTCTTCGAATTCTTTCTCATATTTTTGAGGTTTTGTCATCATTTATATTCTATCGAATTAGTCGGGTTGGCTTGTGGTCCCGTTCAGGATTCACAATTCATGAAAACGACCCGACGTTCATATTTAGTGAACATAGAAATAGCATGGGCCACGTATTACAATTGACAGCGAAGCATCTGTCAGCAAACATAAAGAAAGAATTGGTCACCAACTAAATTAAATGTTGCCAAAACCTCGCCAAATGTTGCCGAAGCATCCTGAAAAATCAAATGTCATCTAAAGTTTCACATTTATTTTAGTTGGTGGCCGATTCTATCTCTATGTTTGCTCACAAATAGTTCTCCGTCAATTGATGAATGAAATGAAATGATGATGATGACCAGAATGATGATGAATAACGTTCAAGGAACTAAGAAATGTATCGGATGTTGTAACTTTAGATCTTTACGCGCAAAGAAGATAATGTTTCAGTACTGAATTGTTGTATGCACACAATACAAGGCATAAAAGAAACTGAACAGTAGAGAAATCAATCCAATCATCTGTGAATCCGTGCCTCGCCATATGCATATACAATGCATTTTTAACTTGCTTTAAAAAATCATAAAATAATCAAACCAGTAGCTTGAATTATCAAGAAGTCAATGACAATTACAATCATCTCCAACCAGAGAAATAAGATGCTTAGAAAATATTCTTGGTTAGAAATTCGATAATTAATAGAATTACAGGATGGTCGCCAACAGGAGGTTCTTCATACTTGAGTTGATGCTTAAAAACAGCTTTCGTCTCTCCTTGAAATTTATTGACCAGATTAAAATAATTAATTAAAAGATATGTACAACCCCTACGCGTTTCGAGCGTTCGCTCTTCCTCAGGGGGTAATTCGCTAAAACCAACTGATCTGGCCGCTCATGTGGGCTGCTTATATACACTGCTATCGGTTGAGAGATGTTTAAAATATCGTCAACTCTTTTCTTCGATTGATTTTTGGAATCAACTGTTTAATGTAACGAGCTTCAGTCAGTCTAGTGTCCAATGCATCTTTGCACTTATCAAGAATTTCAAGGTCAAAATCAGTCAAACGTTTTGGTCTACATTTCAGACAATGTTCTGCCATAGCACTCGAATCAACATTACCTTTATCTACAGCACGCTTGTGTTCATTAAAACGATGCTTAAAAGGACGCGAGGTTTGACCAATATAGAAATCTTTACAATGATGGCATGTAAATTTGTATACCAAAAACCGATCTGTACACTTTATCTTATTAGGCAAACTCTCACAAACAAGGCAACTTTCGTGTTTTTCTACTTTTTGTTTGAATTTCAAGGCATTATATAAAGTTTTATTAGGGGAGCTAACAAGATTTATCGGTAACTCATATTTTTTAATTAATTTGCGGATATCACGATCAGTTTTATCGTTAACAAATCCGAGTTTTAAATACGTACTGTTTTTACGTATTTCCTTGCATCTTTTACTATTTTTCTTATGTTTTCGTTTCATTGAAAATCCATTTTTACTTAATTTAGTTTCAAGTTTATTAAAAGCTACCTTGCAATCAGCTTCGTTGCTACATCTTCTCTTTACGTAGTTGATGCTATTATTTACGTAATTGTTTTTGATATGGTTAGGCACGTAACTATCGCTGCGCAGTGAAATACCCGAATGTATTTCTTTCTCAAACCATTTATAATTCATACTGCCTTCTTTCACTGTGATGCTTATGTCCAAGAAATTAAGTGTAAGGTTTTTTGGAACTTCCAGAGTAAATTCAATATTCTCATCGATGCCATTAAAAGTTCTTAATATTACATCAAAGTCGAATCTGGAGAAAGAAATCCTACGTACTCAAATGAGGGAATTACAACGTAAGAAAGAAGATCAAGAAGCGAGAAGAGGATATGGGTATCTTCACCTTGTTCGGAGTTGGAAGCCAGAAGAAGTCCAAGAATTCCTCAAGAAGCTGGAGACGGCGGTGAGACGGCTGGAGAATGAAACCTACGAGACCCATACAAAGAAGTGGAGTGCTATCACTAGTGAAGTGTATCCTGTACCACTCAAGAAGTGCCGTGTTGATGGAGCTCCTACTTTTCCTTTTCAGTACGAGGATGACTTTCTGTGTCCTTCTTCGGAGCATTTAAGAACTAGTCTTGTTTTTGATGAGTCTGTTTCCTTAGGTGGAGATGATAAGATACCGTCAACTCTTAATAAACTTTTGGAAAAAGGTCCTAAATTCAGAGTGCCTCATAATGTTAACAAACACTTTGTTAGTGATGTTGAAAAAGAGTTAGATAAGCTTACTTATCGTATGAGATGGAGTACAGTGTTTGAAAATGATTGCTCGGATGAGGGGAACATAAGTGTTCCATTTAGTAAGAATAAAGTTAATTTGCCTCCTAGAATGAACGAAAACCAAGAAACTAATCTACAGCTTTTTCGTGCTGAGGTGATGAAGCTAATACAGTCTCAGAAACAGCAAAACAAGCAAATTCAAAAGATGTAATTGTTTCTCGTAAGTTTCTAGAACAAAATGACCTTACTGTGGTTCCTACAGATAAGACTAACAGACTTCAAGTCATTGAAAGAGAAACGTTGACAAAAAGCACCGAAGAGATATTGAATGATGAAAATACCTACAAAAAGCTAAAAAAGTCTAGCGTCGCAAAGTTAGAAACCCAGGCTAATGTAATTATTAGATCAGTTTGCAAAAATAATCTAAAAAAACAAGAAATCGAGAAATTACTAAGTTGTGGTACAGAACCAGCCACTTTTAGGACTACGTTGAAAGATCATAAAATGGCGAATAACGGAGTCTATCCTTTGCGGCCGATCGCCTCGTGCATAAATAATCCCACGGAAAAAGTAGACTGGTTATTGAGCAAAATCGTGTCTCAACTTATGACCTTAGTCCCTTCACACATCACAAATACTGAAAATCTTATTGAGCGGTTAAACAGCAATAACTTCCCAATAACTGAAAATTCAACTTTTATATCCTTAGATGTGAAAAACCTATACCCAAGTATACCGATCATGGATGCTATTGTGGCAGTCATAGAGTTTACGAAGGAAAATTGGAACAAAATAAATAACTTTGGCATTGATTTAGAATCAATTGAAAAAATGCTCAAGTTTGTATGTTTTAACTACGAGATCGAATATAATGGCAAAAATTACCTTCAAATTAAAGGCTGTCCTATGGGAGCCCATTTTAGTCCGCCTTTTGCGGTTTTGTTTATGCATAGTATTGAAAGTAAAGCTCTGCAACTTTTGAAATCACAGCACAATATATCTCCAAGCATTTATGCTCGATACATTGATGACGTAATTATGGGTCCCTTTGACAAAGACTTCGACTTTGATGTAATATTAAGAACTTTTAATGGCATCGATGAGAATATTGAATTTACTCTGGAAGTTCCAAAAAACCTTACACTTAATTTCTTGGACATAAGCATCACAGTGAAAGAAGGCAGTATGAATTATAAATGGTTTGAGAAAGAAATACATTCGGGTATTTCACTGCGCAGCGATAGTTACGTGCCTAACCATATCAAAAACAATTACGTAAATAATAGCATCAACTACGTAAAGAGAAGATGTAGCAACGAAGCTGATTGCAAGGTAGCTTTTAATAAACTTGAAACTAAATTCAGTAAAAATGGATTTTCAATGAAACGAAAACATAAGAAAAATAGTAAAAGATGCAAGGAAATACGTAAAAACAGTACGTATTTAAAACTCGGATTTGTTAACGATAAAACTGATCGTGATATCCGCAAATTAATTAAAAAATATGAGTTACCGATAAATCTTGTTAGCTCCCCTAATAAAACTTTATATAATGCCTTGAAATTCAAACAAAAAGTAGAAAAACACGAAAGTTGCCTTGTTTGTGAGAGTTTGCCTAATAAGATAAAGTGTACAGATCGGTTTTTGGTATACAAATTTACATGCCATCATTGTAAAGATTTCTATATTGGTCAAACCTCGCGTCCTTTTAAGCATCGTTTTAATGAACACAAGCGTGCTGTAGATAAAGGTAATGTTGATTCGAGTGCTATGGCAGAACATTGTCTGAAATGTAGACCAAAACGTTTGACTGATTTTGACCTTGAAATTCTTGATAAGTGCAAAGATGCATTGGACACTAGACTGACTGAAGCTCGTTACATTAAACAGTTGATTCCAAAAATCAATCGAAGAAAAGAGTTGACGATATTTTAAACATCTCTCAACCGATAGCAGTGTATATAAGCAGCCCACATGAGCGGCCAGATCAGTTGGTTTTAGCGAATTACCCCCTGAGGAAGAGCGAACGCTCGAAACGCGTAGGGGTTGTACATATCTTTTAATTAATTATTTTAATCTGGTCAATAAATTTCAAGGAGAGACGAAAGCTGTTTTTAAGCATCAACTCAAGTATTAATAGAATTTCTCGTGTAAGGGAAATTCTAAAATTTGAATTTTCTTGGGTATAGCTCGATGAAAATTTGCAAGATTGATATTTCTCAAATGTGCTTCTTTGAAGACTTCTTTATGAAAAAAATTAAAAATGCTCTTTTTCATAGTACTCAAAAAATCTAAAATTTGAATTTTCTCGAAAATAGCTCAATGAACTTTTTGAAAATTGACATTTCTCGACAACGTGGACTAAGTGTGTGCAGAGACTGCGAACAGTTTCATTGGAGAAGTTTTTAGGTGATAATCGAATTCAAACCCACCAAGTGCAATCTTCTAGCGGGATCCTAGAGATAAAACAGACAAAAAATGAATTTTTTTGAGACCGAAGCTTACATAGCTCATTCTTTCTGTTTGATCACACCAAATTGCAAACAACGCGAAACTTTAAAATGTCTTCAGTTTCTATTCAAATCAGATCTCTCCTCTCATATAACAGCAACGAAGCAATATTTACACCACTATGAATAATATTTTGGTGCGATGATTAACATACTACTGACAGCAAGTAGTAGCCTGTATGCATAAACAGTATTTGAAAAAGGAAAACAATAGCAGAACTTAATATTTCGAGGCAACATTTGCAGAATACAGAAATTCTCTGAAATCGACATCTCCTGACCTGATACAATATAACACACAATAGATTGCCATCATGTTTTCTGAATGTTTTCATGTTGCTCATCAAAGCTTCAGAGTTAGATTTCATGCCTCGAACTTCAAGTGTTAGAGACATTTTATTCCAACAACTTCAACCGTAAAACCCCTTCGATCTTTGCTGGTTTTCTTTCAACTCTCAGTTGAATGAGGATATTGCGCTTCGGATTATTATGAACTGCCCTAAATCTAAATCCACCAATTGTTTTTGAGCAGCAAGTGTTTTGCAAATTGCTTGTATTATTCGCATTGTCTTGACATGTAAGCCAATTTTGTAATTAACTCACAATGATTTGACGAAAGCTGAATTTCTGGTTTTAAATCTTCTGAGCTGGTAGGTGTGCACAAAATTTGGACGATGACTGCAATTTCATTTCACATTTGTTGGAAATGAAGACATAAAATATTGAAGAATAATCAAAGCGAGGAAAACTCTGTTTTTTTAATCTTTCAATCTTTTTCTCGGTAATATAGGTCAAATACGTGATAGACAACTACATCACAAAGTGCAGCTAGAATAGATTGTCCCCTTATTCCAACCTTCAACTGTTATATCCAGTAGCAACCTAAAAATTCGCTTTGCAACACTTAAAATTTTATCCCCCCTTACCGAAAAATCGCTCCCGCGTGCCTGTCACTGTTTCTTTAGATATTCAGTTTCCACTCATCTTCCACGCAATAAGATTGATTATCAAGAATTTATTTGTCTTGGACGTCGTCTCTACTACATTTTACTCAATTCGCTAGATCTTCTGCGCATGTGATGACGCTAGCACTATATCCTTGCATCATGGAAAACGAATCATTCAAAAAACGCGCTTCAAATGAGTGAACTCCTTTTAGAACCTTGGCGCATACCAAACAAGTCCTGAATGTTTTACTGTTAACTTTCACACCGTTAAGACGATTATGTAAGTAGGATGTCGTTAGATTTACAGCGAACTTTTGCAGCTTTTCCAAAAGCGATTTCTAATGTATACTGTCGAATGCCACAGACAAATCAAGTTAGATAACGCCGACAATTCACTCTCAATCCAGGACAGACTTTATGGACTCAGTTATACACATCAGCAATGTCTCAGTGCCATGATTCTTTTCACATGCAAATGGTAGGGAGAATGCACATGATGACCTATGTGGGGGATGGATTGTCAAAATGTCGGTGTCTTACTCATTAATATCAATCATTTAGTCCGGCAGCCACAGCGAGTTTCTGAAGTGAACGAGGCCGAAAATGAAACTGACAATTGTCATCCTATGCCCACTACGAATTCGCGCGTTTGCCGAGTTCTAGTTAGTTTCTCTTCTTGCAAGACACGATCAAAGAAAAACACATGTTAATCCAGTGAGAGGCAGATTGCAGTTTTTGGCAAAAATGAAATTTTCTGTGTTTTCTCTTATCATTTAAAAAGTACTCAGTCAAGAGCCGTTATTTTTGACATGGAATGTCTTCAGGTCATTTCTTATCATGTTTATCAACATTTATGTATGAAACTGCATGCATTCAGATTTGACAAGCCTCCTACTCTCGGCAAGCACCAATATGTTGGCCAAAAAACTGCAATCGGCCTCCCATTGGATTAACATGTGTTTTCCTTTTGATCGTGCCTGACAATAAGAGGAACCAACTAGCACTCGGCAGACGCACGAATTCGTAGTGGGAATAGGGTGTACATCATTCCGTGAATGTCTCACTTTCGGCCTCGTTCCCTGCAGAAACTCGCTCTGGTTGCCGGACTAATTCTCGCCAGTGTGCTTTCCTGGAAGCAAGCAGAGCCGGCGCCTTCCACGCACCTGCGTAAAAGCAGTGCTTGTCAGGCTAATTCACGCTCTCAACAGATGGCCCCGTGGCCGTGTGGTTAGAAGGTATGCCTGCTCGTCCTCTACCTCCAACGTCGCTGGTTCGAACCTACACACGACTGATGAGGCACAACAGGCCGAAACATGTCTTGTGATCGCTACATCTGTATACGTTTGATAAATTGATCAATGCCATGCTACTTGTTAAAAAGAAATAGTCGACACTTGTTGTTTTTGAATTTCAGGAGTAAATCTGTTCGTCGTCTACCGGCCATCTGAGTTCAATCTCAACAAAACGGATTACAGATTCCAAAGCGTGAATGGGAATTACGTGAAATTGCATAACGTTGAGCTATCACCAGGACTGAGGAATTTCAGCGAAGTTGCAAAGAAGCTGGAAGAGATCTTTAAAGGAAATAATATCACAAGATTCGGTCAAAGAAGAGGATCTTACAAGGGAAGAATTGTAGCTGAATTAACTGAGAAAGCAACTGATGAATTGTCGCAGAAATTCCCGTTGTTGGAATTCGGAGATAAAGATGGAAAACAGTATTCTTGGAAACAAGCTGGAAATCCCGGCTGGAAAGCCTTCCTCCCTGGACAGCAGATCCTCATAGTCCGGGGGAGGAGAACAGTCATCGACATTTATCACGACCAGAGACAGAATGTTCATTGAAGATGTTCTCCCTAGACTAGTGTGTGAATAATTCTACCAATAGTGAATCGATGCTTTATTAGCTTCGCTATCTTAGCATAGAAGGGACATATAACATGTTAAGTCAACAAACGACACCAACACCCTTGATTCCCCGACCGCATTCGCCTGAGCTAGGAATCGAACCGAAGTCCGGAGGAGATGAGCTCGCAACTTCTTCACTAGGCCACGCGGACGGTGCAAAAGGAATGCGAGTGAAGACAGAAGTCATCTCAAAGTGATATCGACAGCTCATTGTCCTATAATGCCACCAGCATTCATTTTGTAGTGAGACAGCATATCAGCTTGTCTTTCGATGGCAGCATTATGTCCATAATCATAGGTCAATTAGCTGTCGATATCAGTTGGAGATGACTTCTGCCTTCACTCGCATTACTTTTGCACCGTCAGCGTGGCCTTGTGAAGAAGGTGCAAGCTCGTCTCCACCGCGGACTTCGGTTCGATGCCTGGGTCAGGCGAGTGCGGTCGGGGACTCAAGGATGTTGGTGTCCTTTATTGACTTAATACTTGTCATTCTCTTAAGATATTCAATGTGCTGCGACAGGCCTTTCTTGTCAATCTACAATATCAATCATGCTCTGTGTATCTCGTCAATATGCTTTTTGGTATTTTGTATGTATGGAAATTATCAATTTAATGTTAATGAACGGTGTATTTTCACCTATCTTTATTTGATGAACATATCAAGAGGATTGCAGTGGAATAAGTGCTTAATGTCAATTGCTTTGGGAGTTTCCTAACTCATTGGATTACATCAGAGCTCGTTGTGGATCAATTCTCGTTCTCCCACTTCCAACCAGTTTGACCCATGACAAATTTGACAATCTCAAAAACAGCAAGCTTCATTTATTCGCATTCCCATCATTCTTGAAGAACGAATGAGTCAGTGTCACTGAGAGAGGTGATGGATGCACACAGCCAAAATATGCGGCACCATTGACTTTCAGGTGTCTCATGCAGTTTCGAAAGCGAGAGGAATTCACACAAGTTAAGGTCATCTGATGTCAATGCGTAATCTTAGTCTGTATGGCACTTAATTTATCATCTTTCTACAAGTAGCCTACACTAAAACATCTATGGTAGGGGAGGCGGGAATAATATGGGTATCCTAGGGTTTTTTTCAGACTTATTTTTTACGAAAGTAATTCTTTCCGTCAAGGTACAACTCACAGGGCAAGAAGACTGTATCAGACAACTTTGCAAAAAGATGCCCGAGTGACTCTACTGTATGGGATTCCCGTACAAAACTTTCTATGGTATTTTTGGACCCTTTTTAATGGGACTGAAAGGGGATTTCTATGAGATTCCCCTACGAATCCCATATGATTTTCTATGGGTTTTCTACGGGATCCTCTTAAAATCCCTTATGAATCCCATATGATATCCCATAGAAATCCCTTTCATTCTCAGTGCAAAAAGCCCTTTCAAACCCATGGAGAAATCCCTTTTAGCATTCCCATAAAGTTATGCTATAGAACTTTCATAGGCAAATTAAAAAAGCCTTCGATTTCCTTAGATAAAAGTAGCTACATTTGAGACTCCTCTAGCACGAAAATGATACGATAACTAAATTGAAGAAAAAGTGCAGCAAAACCGCATGATATGTATTATGTGTATTCAGGACATATTTTGTTTTTTCAGTAATTCCGCTTCAGTATGTAACTTTTTGCTCACAATTGACTCTGTTTCAGCTTTCACTTTGCCATACCGATCGGCACCGCAACCTGAAAATAATGAAACGAGAGATTGAATGAAATGCATGGACTATCCACTATAGTATACGGTATGACATGTATATGACATAGCTACATAATTATCGTAATTTTCTGTGAACGGTCTTATTCAAGTGATTCGTTGAGACAGCTGTTGTTGTTATTGATTTCGCATATCACCTAAAATCCTCTCCAGATATAGGGCCTATTGGATTTTCAGATTATACTGCATGCATGTACATGTCCATGTACCACAGTGAAGTTGAAAATCGCTAATTAGGTAGTACAAAAATTTCATCCGGCTATTTTCGAAAAAAATGAAAGGATGAATTTTACAAATAGGCCTAGTATGAAAAGAATGAATGCTTCAATGTAGAATGCAATGTGAAATTGTATAAACACCAGCAAGAATAAATTAATGTATGACAACCAAAAAGCTTTCCATGAAAGCGATTTAAAGAGCTTCTAATGTAAAGCACAGTACTGCTGCCGTCCAAAGATAAAATAACTTAACTGACATTTTGATGGTTGTCATTTGAAACAATCTTCTCTTTTTGTGTTGCATTTTGATTTTGTTTATGTCTGATACTCAAATATACGAGTGCATCTGTTGCATTGAATACAGGTGCACAAATTGAATTTTTATCTGAAAGTGAGGTACAAAAACTGCAAATTTCCAATAATGTCAGTTATGTTATTTTACTTTTGCATGTCAGACTGTACATGTAAGTATAATCAAAGCAATGTGTATTACGTAAATTACCGTTAAGCATGTACTAAAAATACGGTATTCTAGGACAATATATGCCGCATAATAAAAAATGCAAGTATACATTTATGCCCGTTCTATGACTGAGGTCACTAGCTATGAATAAAATAATATACTGTTATACGATGGCTATGCGTGGCTGCGCATACGAATCCCTCAGCTTCGCTTCGGGATCAGTAGAATCAATTTTCATAGTCAAAATATTCATTGTCCACGCATAAACATCGTACGGTGTAACAGTATTCTACCATGGTATCATCTAAGATAACTTTAGATATAATTAATGTATGAGTACGGCTTATAATCATTTTTTATGTTATTCAGTAAACTGTAATTACCGGTATCCGCATGTGGGCCAATGGATCGATTAAATGAGAACATTCATTGTGAGGCATTATAGAAAGATTAAATTGATCTCATGAAATTAATTTTTGATATTTGATCATTATACTGATTCGACAAAAGTGTTCAAGCGCACTCAGAACTTTAGACAGTTGTTTCAGGCACGGTATCCATTTTACGGTATACCTAACCTACATTGTTGAACAGCTCATCGAACTCACCGCTCCAATTTCAACATTATCCTCTTGAGGAGACATTCTTTGCTTTTTGAAACCAAAAGATCATCAGTGTTGGATGAAATGCTTGCAAGAGGATTGCGATTGGGAGTAGAAGACGTGGGATATCTGCTTGCCGATTCCTCCTCATCAGCCGTTTCCATCCTGAAATCCTGGAAAGAATAAGACAATGAATTTACAGTTGCCTACATGTAGGCCAATGGCATTTTTCTATACGCCCGATAGGCCTAACAATTGTATACACGAATAATGATTTAACTGACACAATTTTTGAATGCAGTAATTTCATCATGTAACAATTTAATATGTGTAGAGCAACATTTACTGAACTTACAAGTGCAAAAGCCAAAATAGGACTAAGTATCGAATAAAGCTTACTGTTCCAGGTTCGAAATCAATTGATTTTGCAGCAACATCTGTAAAAAATAGATTTGCGTGATTACATGTGGGCTTAGATTGTAGAGCAACAACAGGTAGCCTATCAAATTATTTTCAAACAGCTCATCAATGGGTGTATTGGCCTAGTCTATTTTCATAACGGGTTTGAAACTTTTCGACGTGAAGCTTAGAAAAAAGAAAGTGGGTTATACAACATAACATACCGGTATGCAAAATGTTTACAATGTTACCGTAGTAATCTTACTTGTAATTGCATACAGCTTAGACTAGGAAAAATTAAGTATGTTCATAAATATCATTAAATATTTGCACGTTATTCAAAGATATCATACAATAGCGTCCTCATTTGAAGTATTGATTTCAATGTGTTTATATTCCGATTTCTAAGCGTCCAATCTTTACCAATAATTGTACGTATGCTCTGACAAGTAATGCACACTGCAGCAGTGTCAGTGCTACATAGATTTGCACTGATATAAATTTCTAAAAAATATTTAACAAAGTAATACATGGCTTGATGTAGCATTCACTTTGCGATTATTGCACTCGAAATACATGCATACATTGTCTTATACATTATATAATATATTATATATGATATGTCTTATATATAAAGTCCGTTCATAACACAGTTGAACAAAATTGTTTTCAAACTGTATGCAAGTTGATAGTTACTCATTTAGCTAATTCTATCGACATATCAAGTTAAAGCTATTTAATGCTTCTATTCCTTCTGTGGAGTTCAGAATGAAATCAAAAGCCATTGAAAAAATGAGCGTAAGATGTTACGCATATCTATTTTATTTTTGTGCTTTTTTATGCATAGTAAATTGAAAAATACATCTAAAAAGTTATCAAAATGATAAGATTAGTTTAAATGGTTAGGAAACAGAAATCTGTTGCCATCTTTCCCATAGAATATTTTTCATAACAACTAAAATTCTGACTTTCTGAAATATGCTGACTGCCTGATTTGAAAATGACATATGCGTGAGTCACGCATAATCGATAACAGGTCATCACATTGATTTAGAACTGGTTGCTGGACTAGAGGGAAAGCAAAACTCAGAAACAGCATACCAAAGGAGATGAACCATCTTTTACAACGAAATTCTGTCGAAATACTTTACTGTCGCTGAAATCCAATAGCATGTAAATTTTTTTTTGAAACAAGAATGATTATTCACGATTGAATAGGCTGTAATCGTGATGTATTTTGAAATTACAGCATGAATCTTGCAAGCCTGGAAATTATCTGTCTATTAATGTGATATGTCATGATTTATATAGACCCAGTACAGTAGGGGAGGAGTAGGTTAGTTGATGCGCAAGGTTAGTTGATACAGTCGACTTTTCTCTCTCGTGATAGCGATTCCGAGGTCATGACGTAGGATGCCTTTGTAGACGTTTTTTATTGGTTCTTTGATGTTGGTGACGACGTCGTATGAGCTAACCACGTGGTGGGAGAATCAACAATCACTTTATCGCCGTGGATAGTGAAAATCAGGCGAGCACTCTATCTCGTGCTGAATGGATACCTCTAATATTTCAAATGACAGTTAGTACTATAGTCATTATGTAAAAGTGCACATAGTCTAGCAATTAGACAACAGAATATTCGTGAGCAGAGGATCTGTGTAATGATAGCATGCTAGGATAGTTGATACAGCAGGGTGCAGGTCAGTTGAGACGCGTATCAACTGACCTCATTTTGCAGCAGCTTCGAGTGAAGCTCCATTTCCGGAGGTAGTTGCATTAACCGAGATAGACTATACCTCAATACCTAGATTAACAGGTTCAGGCGACACCTAATGGACATTTTACATGCTAGTTGAGATTCCTGGAATTGATCAATTCAACGACTTCGACCTATTACATGGCAAAATCCAGTAAAAGTGCTCCCTTTTTTGTCCACTCAAAAAATTGTCAAAAATTTGATTTCTTTTCCTCCAGATATTTGTATCTGGTTTTTGTAAGATGCACCATGTGTGATAAATCACAATCTAATTACTATTAGGAGATCTGCTTCGAGTTTCTGATATTAGGGCGTCTGATGACGCTGATGCGTTGATGTGATGACCGAAAGTTATATCTTTATATGCATTTTTTGTTTATTTATTCAGATCAATATTCTACTGAGGATATGTACCCAAAATTTGACATCTCGCAGTATTCATGATGAATACAGTAAACTGACAATCTAGACACAGGGTGCATTGCAAGTAGGCCTAAATAGTCTGCAAAAGAAACGATTCCAAATTCAAATTTCGAAACTTTTTCAACTGCTGTCATACACATGATTCTATCACAAGAGTCAATAGCTGAAAGCAGCATGAATGCACTAACTTGCATACTTTATGGCTATTCTCTTATATTCACATAACAACATCATAAATTGGAGTAGGCCTAGAATAAGTCTAATTGAAATAATTAACCAGATTAGTATCAATATCAAATAGAGGGGAAACAACTGCCTCCACTCATCTAATCCCTTACGTAGATTTATACTGGCATGCATGTATTTATGCTTGATAATAAATTTATAGTGCGTGCATATACAATCAGTTTTATTGACTTTTCAAGTCTTTACGAAAGTTGTCGCACCGGTAGACTGTATGAGGTTTTTGACAGTCATATTTTTTTGAAGCTTGAAAGTTATAGGTTTATCAAGTTTTAGTTTTAGGGTATTAGTTTTAATAGAATTTATTTAGGGTTGGTTCAGGAGAAGTTTTCGATTGCTTTTGGTTTGATATTAGGTTTTGGTCAGTGTTTATCTTAGTAGCATATGTCTAATGGACCGTTTAGCGTGATTGCTTTATAAGGCAGAGTAGTGATAGGTCTGATAGGCCTACACAGCATTCAACGTTTAAAACTCATCAAAGTTCTGCCGACGAGATTGTTAACATTTTTTAGATAATGTGATGATAGAGAGTCAATAAAGACTCGGGTTGTTGTAACCATAGAGTAGGTATATTACGTAGAGTAGTAACCCCGCATTTATTAAATCCCCAATGTGTATACACTTCCGATTTGATTAAATGAACTCAAGGGAGATACAGGAGATATTGTTTGTTTTTATTTGCTTAAGTCAATTTTATATCAAATTTTCTGATAGTTCACAAGCTTATCAACTTTTTCTGTTGCATCATGTATTTTCTTGCCGCAAAATTACGTATACACGTCAGATTATTGCCAAGCTTGGCAATCGCGTCTGTCGTTGCCTGGCAACTGTGGGCACAGCAAAGAAAAGTCATTCATGTATCTGGTGAATTGTAGGTGAACTTTACTTTGGTTTCATCTAAAAATGAAACAAATGGTTTTCATTTTTATCATTCCTATGTAACATGCGCTCTTCAAATCTAATAATGGAATGCCATAAAATAATGCAACAAAGTCTAATTGAAAAAATTGTATCAGCAGTGCTCTTATTTACAAATGCGTTTTGCAAAACATCTGAAAAAGTAGAATGTTAAACTCTTAGGCCCTCTTTGTTGCAATTTAGACGCTGCTTAGACATATAAGAATTTCTTGATATATTATGAAAATGTGTCTTAGTTCTGTAATTACTAAAAAGAGGCAATGAAAAGGAGTATTTGTTGCATGCTTACAAATATTTTCAAATTCATGCAATATCAGCTGATTTTCATTGGTTTCGTTGCACACAAAGTAAAAACACGTCTATTTCCTATCTAGCCCTTTAAAATAATAAATATCTTTGTCTAGTCCTCACGAAAAAGTATTGTGAAATAAATACTACCAAATATTCAACCTTTGCGTGATCAAAAGAGTAATTCAACAAATCGGTTTCAATTTAATGAATAAAACAATTTTAACTGACATGTCAATTGTGAAGCAATTATTTTTACAATACTTCATCAAAAAATATTATGGAAGTTGCGACTTTATCTGCTCCTTAAAAAGTATCAAATAGTCTGAGAAATTTGCATTGAATAATTTAATCAATCCAGATTTCAAAGGTTTTCCATTTAAAGATGACTGATCCTAATGCAGCGAATCGTTCATTATCCAAATTGTAAATTGACAAATATTTTATTAATATTATTTTTCAAGCAACCAAAATTATAAAGATTCGATGATCACCCATGCGAAAATGCCTCATGATTTTTTCATGATAAAATTCTCATGATTTTTAATGAGAAGTTGAAACAAATTCGCATATAATATTCATGAGGTTCTCATATGAATTTATGATCATTCGCATGATTTTTAATGAGATTTTGAAACAATTTCCCATGCATTTTCATGAGTTTCGAAACTCATGTGAATTTGTTTCAAAATCTGTAAGATAAAAACTTACATCGCTCAATTAAGCATGCAGAGGCCTGATTCTGCAATATCTTAAGGAACAAATATCAATGACTATAATCAAAAGCATCATAATTAAATGAAGTGTTCATTGGCCAATTTGTTTTTTTTTCTTTAGTTTTTTTCGCATCTCTACATTTTTGTGAACACTTTTGCACAATGTCAGTTCTCTTTGGTGTCTTCATCCTCATTTCGTCACAACTTCCTTGTATATTTCGCTTCTGGCACCACTGATCCACCTCGACTGAAAAAGATGTAGCTAAGTACTTGACTTATGTTTGACACTATTTGTTCAAATACATGTCTTTCATCCATGATAGTTGAATGTTTTTTGATATTATTCGTAGCTGGAAGTGTTTTAAATTTAGATTCATCACTAAGAATAGCTTTCATTTTACTACAATAATCATTCGTGTTAAGGATCACAATACTATAACCTTTATCGGAAGAACATACACAAAGATCAATGTCAATATATTCAGTGAGTCAGCATACAGGTGTTAATGACGCCGTGCACTTCGATATACTAATAGACTATTTGTCTCTTCCTAGGTGAGACAGAGTGTACATTGTTGACGAGCAATGACTGTGAGAACAACTGACGGTCAACGGTTCATTCGGTCAACATAGTTGTTCATAGTTCCTGCAGCAAAATACTCACTCGGGTCGCTTCCGTCTAATGTAGTGAGTGGTGAGAAATGACGGATTTGCTGCGTTTCTGCATGTCATAGTGGGTACAATGAAACAAGAAGCGATCCTGCAAACACCAATTTGTGACATTTTGTCGATATCCTGTTAATAAAAAGCAGTGCAACGTCTCAGGAGGTTCAAATAAGGTACCGTAAAACTGGCAAATGTCAGCCAACAGGGGTAATGTCAGCCACTTATCAAAAAAGTGCAAAAAACTCTTTTCATTCACAGTTACCTAAAAACAGATGCTCACACTCTTTGCTGATTTCATTTTTGACATTTCAGAACAATTGGATTAGTTACAGTTGCTTTCGGAGCTTGTAATTCGTAAGATGAAAAAAATCGTAAATATCGTTGGTGGCTGACATTACCCATTGTTGCTAATTCGACTGTGCTGCCAGCGATGAAGCGATGAATCAGATATCTATGTCGCACACAGCCGCGTGTCTTATCGATTTGCGTCCTCACCTGCACCTGCGCATGATCTCTGTCACGACGATCAACGAATTTGATTCCGTATTTTCTGAATGAATTTTCTTTCTTGTGACATTCGAATGTGTGATTGCTGTTAGTGATGGCCACGAAGAAAACCGTCAAGAGCTACAGGGATGACTATGCAGTTAGCTGTCAGCGCTGTTCGTGAAAACCGAATGTCACAAAGAAAAGCTGCCGATGCTTATCATGTCAATCGCGAAACACTACAGCGTCACATCAAGGCATCATAGAAGAATGAGATAGTTGCGGGACCTGGCAGACCCACAGAACTTTCGCAAACTGAAGAACAAGTCATCGCTCGAACAATTCAGACTATTACCAAGTGGGGATTCGGTCTGACTAAACAACTTCTTCAAGACCTCGTCTGTCGATATCTAGCATCCAAAGGTCGTGAAGTTGAGCTATTCACAAATATTCGACCAGGAAGTGACTGGGTGAACTCTTTTATGACCAGACACAATCTGGTTCTTCGTCAGGGATGCAATATCAAACGCAGCAGGTCATCACTTCGACCAGAAACGGTGAACGCTTTCTTCGATGAACTGTCGCAATGTGGATTATCAGAAGCTTCTCCTTCTCATGTCTTCAACTGCGACGAGACCGCACTGTCAGATAATCCTGGTTCTCAAAAAGTGATTGCAAAGCGGAGAACACGTCGCATCGAAATCGTTCAGGAACATTCAAAGACCAATATCTCCCTGATGTTTTGCGGTTCCGCTGACGGAAAGCTTCTTCCGCCCTACGTCATCTACAAATCGCAAAGTGTTTACGAGATTTGGACGCAAGGTGCACCACGTGGAACTGTGTTCAACTGTTCGAAAAGTGGATGGTTTGATAAAGACTACTCTTTCGCAGCCTGGTTTCGTGACACTAATCCCTGCAGTTAGGGATCTTCACGGAGAAAAGTTCGTGATCGGTGATAATTTAGCAGCGCATTTCTCTGTTGAATTGATCGAAATGGCTGCTGCATACAACATCAAATTCATCGCTCTTCCACCTAACTCTACCCACCTTCTGCAACCTCTTGACGTCGCTGTGTTCAGAACTGTGAAAGCCAAGTGGAGGATCATCCTATAGAACTTCCGTCGGGAGTCCAGGGCAACTGGGCCTATTCCGAAGCAGTCGTTCGGAGTCATGTTGTTCCAGTTGTGGAAGATGGTGGAGAGTCCCTCCAAGCAGAATCTGATAAGTGGATTCAGAGCGTGTGGCTTTTCCCCCATTAATCGAGACGCTCCACTGAGCCGCCTGATAAGGTCCGAGACCCACGGCGAAGAAGCCATCAGACGTGACCTGGATTCCAGCCTTATTAGGATGCTGCGAGAAATGCGCGGTCAAACTTCCAATCAACGAAGACCCCGTGGGGCAAAGGTGACGGCTGGCCGACCGATTCTCCCGTCTCACAGTGTCGCCTCAACGTCAAATGTGGATTCAACGCATGCGGACGGGATGAAGACAGCTCAACTTGCAGTGAGGATGACGAATGTGGATTGTGTGAAATTTCGTTTGCCGGATATAATGGACCAGACTGGGTCCAATGCACGTCTTGCAGAATATGGACCTGCGGAGCCTGTAATAATGAAACGAGTGATGTATTTTTTGTGTGCTCTAACTGCAATTAGCTGTTGTTGACTTTGTATTGCGTGTTGAAATGTTGTTTTAGTTACTAACAGTTCGTTTTGATAAAATTTCTGTTGGTGGCTGAGGTTACCCATTTTTCGTTTTTTGAAGTACCCGTATCTAAGTTGTTCTTAAATACACATATTTCATTGTTCAAGCTATTTTTCATTTTGATTGTCTTCAGAAAGCCAAAATTGCAGTTCATGAAGGTATAACTCGTACTCTATATGAAATATATAGCAGAAAATTCAAAAAGAAGCCAAAAAAGTGGCTGGAATTTGCCTATTTTACGGTACCTTTTAGATCTCAAACTGGCGCTTTAAAGTGAACTTCACAGCATGGTAGGACATACACAATTCTGGCATGTTCTTTGCAATAGGATGTCAATCATTTTACATTTTAAGTTGGCCCTGTTACTATGAAAGGTGACCTTGGTTCAAACCAGAGTTGAACCGGCCCGGGTCCGCGTTTCAAATTCTCTGCTGAACAGCACTGTTTAGCTATAGAAGCTAAGTATCTTCAACGTTTGTTATATTTGAAGCAAAGTCACTTGTCAATCAGCTTATTTCTAATTTATTTAGCTTGCGTTGACTTTTCTTTGCGCATGACTTTCTAAAGGCAGAAATACACAAAGAGATTTCAAAATAGATGGTGCATTTCGTCAAATTATCTTTTGATAATTTATATATTGTATTATTATATTACATTTCGTCAAAGTTCCATAACAAACCAGGACTATTGGCAGGTTATATGAGAAAGTCTATTTAAAACAAATGAAAATTCACTGTTCAATGTTTGAAAGTTCATCTTAATGTTCAACAGCTATCAATTTGCTTACATGTGGTGCATAGGACCTAAAGCATTCGATCATGATAAGCATTATTCATTATTTAAAGCATCAACATTTAGATTTTTAGAATGATTCTCAAGGCGATAGCACTCAACTAATGTAATTGATATCTTCAGTAAAGATGGTAAGGTGCGCAAAACGATAAAATTTCTCACCCGGGCCAAGATACAAAATTCTTCCAGGCCCGGAAAAAGCGGCCCGGTTCCAATCGCTCTTAGTCCACATTGCGAATTTGAAGCAACATCTTTGGAGACCTCAGGCAACAACACCTTTCTCTGATTTTTATCGTCATATCGGAAAACATGAGCTTTGAAATCCCCATGTTTTCATTGCTAGCTTCATTGAATGATCGGAAATTTTAATGAAATCTTGTGTCATCATCTGTTCTTGAAACATATTGACGAAATAGATCCTTGCGGCTCATTCCGGAGAGTGTACAATAAACATGTTCTCTTTTTCAGCTTGATTCTTCCTTGTGCCTGAAGTCTCGATCATATAAATGAGTGTGTGGCCTGGTACAAGGAAGATATCAGTAATGCTGTTGCACCCGACCATTGCACAACGACATGATTGTCCATTTTCTGCTTCGGACCTTGCACCATCAAGTACATACAGTGGCTTATCCCCTTATGCACTTTGTGGAAACCATATAAGAAAACCTCCAATCATCGTTTAACACAGTCAAAAGAAGCATCCAGATCTATCACAAAATGGGGTGAAATATCTGTTTTTGAAAAAATGTGGTCTATCTCCTTATACGTTCGACCCCTTCAATTATCTGCAGCCATTTTAAGCAAGCACAAGTCTCGTGCAGCTAAGATTAAATAGCAGAAAATTGCAAGAAATCACTTAATCAGCTACATTAGAAGGAACGTGAATTGCTCATTAACCGTTTATTCAGAAACAGGTCACTGTTCTTGATAAATGCTACGGTACTAATAGTAAAAACGGATAGCCGAGGAACCTAGAAATATTCATGAGATTTACTGCAGTTAGCAGCATTACGCGTGTATTGGCAATTAAAATGGTAATCAAATGTATCCATAACTTGTAGATTGCAAATTTTCTAAGGCACGTAGGGGAAATTAATTATATTTTTATATATAATATATAATAAAATTTATATATATTATATATTTCTTAATTGCTTTGATGATGCACTTTTCATGCGTATATGAACAAAACACAACAACAATGCAATTCACTTTTAATGAAGACATTAGGTCTAGTGGCAAAGCAATTAAATCAAAACAACCAATTCTTTGGTGCAAAATCTTTCAACAGGAAAGCTACAAATTTTTAAACAGTCTTCTGTTGTTACCAAAAATACCTAAAACTATTACTTTCATTTTAATGCTTCAATCGGTTTTTCTGCCGAAGCTGCTAGTGCTCAATAATTTCGTTTTCTAAGCACGAGATGGAATCAATGTCGTGGAACGGTAGAAGCATTTTGAGTCTATTGAAGAAATAAAATGCGTTTTGAAATGAACATTCTGATCTTAAAGAAAAGCTATCGAGCTTTGCATGTTGTAGGCTCAATAGTTTTTCAGCAAATGGAAGACGCGATAATTCCTATGTTTCTATTTTTGCACACCGCATCCGTGATGCAAAATACTTTTACACCCGAATGGGAAATGATTACTTTTTCTGTGTTGATATCACCTTCATTTAAAATCTTCGACAAACATTTAGTTGTCAGTAGACCAACATGCATTTTTCGGTCATTGTTGTGTTGTACAAATCTGGATTGTTGATGTCAATTTGTTGAAAGTGTGGAGCAAATCATATATTTCGATAAACTTCAACATGCGTCGTTGTGCGGCGGTCGGTCAGTCATATGCTCTCTCAGTGAATTTCAGTGTTTTTGCGTTATCTCTGGTTGTGGTGTTCCGTTTTCCCCCGAGTTTGTCTCTATCTGATCATCGTGCTTCGCGTCATATTCGCACTCCGCTAACTATTCACATCAGATTTGCAATCCTTCGGTGTCACGAAATATCCTCTTCACACTCTGAATTGTAGTTATCGAGTCGAGTGCTGTGGTCACGTTTACAATTTCAGTGCAGGCATTGCACAGGATTTCGTGATTCCCGGAATCGGTATCCAAAGTGACAGCTGATTTGCTGTTGTGTGGGTAGTCTGGTGGTGTCAAGGTTCGGTTATAGAGTGAGATGTACGAGGGTCAATTTTGCTGCGCAGCATTAAATCTTTTTCAACTCAACATCTCATTGTTGATCATGCCACGCCACGTAACGCATCGTTATCATCAAGCGCAACAAATTCTCCAAACATTGAAAAGGTTACTTTTGATGAGGTTAGGAAGATGTCTTTCTCACAACTAAACAAAATGATAAAGCCACAGTTATGTTCTGCTTTAAAATATGATATGACAGCCCATGAGAACATTGACTTGTCCCGCACTTTAGATCCTTGTGAGGTGAAAACAGCTGTTGTAGAAGCTGTAAGTGAAATCAAGAGTGACCTTCTCAAGGAAAGTAAGGTGCTTATTGGTGAGGCCGAAGAGAATTTGAATGCTAAGATTGACTCCATCAACGCGAGAATTGACAGCATTCAATTCAATGTGCAAGATGACATCATAAATGAGCTACAAGACCGAGAGCTTCGTAAAAGTAATGTACTGTTCTTTGGTATTCCGGAATGCCAGACAGATGGACCTGAGCAGAAGGACTTCGATAAGAGGCATCTAGACATCATCTTTGAGTGAAAATGGTGCTTCTAGTGATTATCAATTCCGCCGTTTCTTCCGCATAGGTGCCAAAGGGTCGAGACCTCGGCCTTTAAAAGTTATTTTCTCCAGTTATGATACAAAAATATCAGTCATGAAGTCTGCACCTAAATTATCAAGAGTGAACAATGACGGAAATCTAATCTTCAAGAAAGTTTATCTGAAACCTGATATGACTCCTAGAGAATTGGAAGAAGATAAGAAATTAAGAAATGAACTCAATTATCGTCGTGGTCTTGGTGAGAATGTCATTATAAAGAATAAAAAAGTGGTTCCACGTGCTTCCAATACAAATCGGGGCTTTTGACAAAATAATGCTGTTCCAAAGGTGTATATGACTAATGCTCGTTCTATAGCTGCAGTTGGTAAACTTGATGATTTGAGAGTCACTTGTGTTGCCTTGAATCCCGACATTATAATAATTACCGAATCTTTTTTAAATGACACGCATGACTGCTCGATGTTTCAAATCAAGGGATATACCATATTCAGATGTGACAGAAAAATCATTTAGGAGGTGGAGTTGTTGTTTGGATTCATTCCAGTCTAGGCCACTGTCAGGTTCAAAATTGTCTGCCTCCCATCTCATGCGAATCAATTGCTGCATCTTTTAAGTTTGATAATCAACTTTATTTATTATGTGCTTTGTATTATCCTCCGAATTTGAATTCTCTTCATAAATGTGAAATACTCGATTTCCTTATACGAGTAGATTCACTAGATAGTTACACAAGCAGTTTCTGTGATGTACATTTGATCATAGGTGGTGATTTTAATGACTTGGACACTGACCTACTTTTCAGAAGTCTTGATTTGCATGATAAAGTGAATTTACCAGCACGAGGTCAATCCTGTATTGACAAATTTCTTGTTAGCAAATCTTTAAATGATATGTATGATTTCACTGATATCGGCGCACCTCTTTCATCTCGACGTAAAGGGTCACATGCTCAAATTTTTCTCAATCCCTATACCGTCTACAATAACCAAATTGTTCAGGAGCGTCGATGGTTTGATTGGAGTGCTACTCATATTCACCGATTTCTTGAAAGACTCAATTCAGCCTCTTTTCATCAAATCTACTTCGTAGATGATTTAGATACCAAGATTGAACTGTTCTTTTCTATTTTTGGCACATATTTTGCCGCTATTCTTTGGCATTCTGTTCTTATGAGAGAAAGGGACAAGCCTTGGATGAATCCTTATTTGAAAGAATTGATCAACCGCAGATGGGCAGCATATCGCGAGAAAGATTTCAATAAGTAGGCTACCATATTTTCAAGCAAAAGGTGCAAGAGGAAATTACGAGAGCCAAAGTAAACTGGGTGAAGAAATCAAGTCCGTCCCCAAGAAATATATGGACTGTTGTGTCTGAAGCTCGAGGGAAATCATCGGGTAGTGCCCTTGATCATCTTTTATCACAGTTTCCCAGTATTGAAAGTGCTACCAACAAAATTAATAGCGTTTTCGCAGAGACCTTCAACCCCCACTCATCTATCAGTGACACAGTTGATTCACATGATTGGTGTCCATTATCTGAACCTTGCGAAATATTTTCTGTGCTTGATAACTTGTCCGTGAATAAATCAAGTGGTTCTGATGGTATTCCACTCAAGGCCTACCAGTTAGCTGCGCCATACATTTGCGAACCTCTATGTCATACTATTCGACGCTATGTTCCTCGAATTCTCAAATCATGTGCTGTATCCCCTGTTCCAAAGTCGTCTCCTGCTAACTTAAATGATGTGAGGCCAATCACAGTCTTAAGTGTGCCAAGTAAAGTACTTGAAATGCATGTTTTGAAATATATTAAATCGACAATTCTCTCGAAGATCCCATCACATCAGTTTAGTTACAAACCTTTGTCTGACTGCAGGTGTGCACTTATTTCTATTCATGACCATGTGACATCGTGCCTGGAAAGTGATGCCTTTGATGGATGCATGTTAGTCAATTTTGATTTTTCTAAGGCGTTCGATAGAATATCTCACAGCATATTGATTGACAAACTCAAAATGCTCAACTTTCCCACCGGTTTTATTGTATGGTTGACAAGATATTTAACTGATCGTTTTCAAAGAGTTCGTGTAAAGTATGCACTAAGTGAGGAAGCCTGTATAACAAGTGAGGCTCCACAAAGTTCTCTATTGGGTCCATTTTTGTTTCTTCTTTATTGCTATGATTTGAAGCCGAAATTGTTGTCCACAAAATTTGTTCAGTACGCTGATGATATTTACGAAATTATTCCTTTTTCTGAGCATCAATTAGAAGAATCTTTACTGAGTGTGAAGAATGAGGTCGAATACATACAGCAATGGTCTTCTTCAAACTTAGTGCGTATAAATGAGAAGAAAATGAAATAGTGATTTTTACCAAGAAGAACAAAGCTGTCGATTGTATGCTGGATAGACTTCCATTTCAAGTCGTAGATGTCATTAACATCTTAGTTGTTGTTTGGAGCAATAAGCTGTCATGGACTCCTCATTTTGAAGCTATTGAAAGAAAATGTTCTCAACGTATGTACCTTTTAAAAGTTTTGAGAAATTCTTTAAGCCACGACGATCTGTGGATGGCATATAGTGCTATGATTGAAAACATTTTGCTATATTGTATAACCCTTTTCGGTAGTATCAATGCACAGATCACGTCAACTGTAAAGCGTGTTTTCAAACGTTCAAAGCGAGTTATATGTAAATCCGAATGTAATTGTGAATTTAAGAACATGTTTTTTGAAAAACGTAAATCTGCTTATATGAAATTGATAAATGAAGTACACAATCCTGAACATCCCCTAAATGCACTGATGTATTTTAGAAATGGTAGACTGTCAATCCCGTTATGTAAAACAGTAAGACTTAAAAACTGCTTTCCTGTTATGGCCGCACGCATTTCAAACCGTTTTGTGACTTTATGACTTCTTTTCTTATTTCACTTGTAATGTATGCTCCACTTTTGATGTATTTTTGATTATCATTGATGAAATATATGACTATTCATTCATTCATTCATGAAGATCTTATTTGATCATAAGTGTACAAGCAAGAAAGTTCATCTTTTTGAATAGACAAATAGTTGATCACAAAAAATAATTGGAAAAAGAAGATACACTTTATTCATGGAGCTTCTGAAACTTTCTGAAGCCTTAAAAATCTGGGAGCAGTCTCATTTCCGATCCAGCAATTATCCAGTGATTTCCACAGTATAAGAGCAATTAAGATTGTGAACATTTCCTTACTGCATTATGCAATGATTTTAAACGGAATATGGATATCTTATTAGATTGATAATGCAATTTCAGTGAACCAAATGTAATATAAGTTTGCTATGCTAATATAGGAATAGTATCCACTTTTAGAGGACATAAATGCATGGATTCCGAAGACACGTTAGTGTCCGAGGAACTTTGCATTTATGTCCGATAGAAGTGGATATTTTTAGTAATTTCAATAAATCTTGTAAAGAAAGACTTTGATATAATTATTTTTGAAATTAATGAAATAATATTGTTTTTCAGTATTCTAGTCTTTCTGCGCACAAAAAAATTAATTAATAAAATGTATCGAAATATATTTCGCCGGTCTGGCCTTATCAAATGAAATAGAAGGAAATCCTAAGCAAACATTTACAAAAATTATTTACTATCATTGTCATTATCGATATCCAGAAAATATCCACATATAGCATAGTTCAGTATTCAATAGTCTCATAGTTCACAATAATTTATTCTATATCTCCCTCGTTCTTCTGTATAGCCACTGTTAGCATGTAAGGTTGGTTCCACTCTGTTTTGTTGTTAATGACGATCCTTTTCTGTTGTATACTGCTTTTGATATTGACTGATTCCGTTATTTGACGTTCCATTGCGTTATTATGATGTACACTTATTATATTCATTGAAAATTCTTGTTCTATGTTGTCATGATGTTCTTTGCAATGTCTCCATAACCTGATGTATCCTTCTTTTCCCTCGTTTGCTTTATATATTCTTTTCTTTTGATTTTCGCATTTCTTACTGTTTCTCCGATATAGACCCCTTTGCATCCTTCACATTCAATTTCGTAAGTTATTCCCTGTGCATCACATTTTCCTTTGCCATTACTTTTGCATACTACGCATTCGTCTGTGCACTTCTTTTTCTCAAACGGATTTGATCTTTGTACACTGTAAATCGCTGGATACGAAATTTACATACACACATATACTAAAATCACATACAATTTGAAACTAACATGTGATACGAGATTCTCGTATGTTTACAGAGATCTATCATGTTTTTCATACGAAATCTCACTTACTTTCGTATGTGATTGGTATGTAGCGATACGAACTAATCTATCTGTGATTGGCTGTTTTACACTGAAATACGAGTTGTTGGCATGTTTTATGTACGAGACCCGATGCAAATTCATCCTCATTCGCATGCCTTTTATATGCCTCTGATATGTTGTACTTTAAGTCACATAGCAAATGTATATATATATATATATATATATATATATATATATATATATATATATATATATATATATATATATATATATATATATATATATATATATATATATATAATGGTTTCCGAATATGAATACACAACTCAGGAAAAACCAAGATCTAATTTCCCGACCGGTTTCACCTCTTAGAGGCTAGTCATGGGAATGAACTAAATCGATATATTTTCAAATTATACATAGTTTAATGCAAACTACAATCGGGGAATTGGCACATAGAAGTAGCATCTTCATGTAGTCATGATTTATTTAGCTTAGGCTGCAGCATAGATATGAACATCTTCTCTTTGTTCTCCCGATCAATCCTTGTAGTAGCTGCGCACATAGATATATGACGACTAACGTCCTATTATAGGACGTTAGTCGTCATATATCTATGTGCGCAGCTACTACATCTTTACATAATAAATTCGAAGCTGCACCAATTTATAAGATGTCACCATCATCCACAAGGATTGATGATTCCTTGTGCCAATGAAAAAGATGTAAGTACTTGACTTATGTTTGACATTATTTGTTCAAATACATGTATAGTCGTCCTTCATCCATGACAGTTAAATGTTTTCTGATATTATTCGTAGCTGGAAGTGTTTTAAATTTAGATTCATCACTAAGAATAGCTTTCATTTTACTACAATAATCATTCGTGTTAAGGATCACAATACTATAACCTTTATCGGAAGAACATACACAAAGATCAATGTCAATATATTCAGTGAGTCAGCATACAGGTGTTAATGACGCCGTGCACTTCGATATACTAATAGACTATTTGTCTCTTCCTAGGTGAGACAGAGTGTACATTGTTGACGAGCAATGACTGTGAGAACAACTGACGGTCAACGGTTCATTCGGTCAACATAGTTGTTCATAGTTCCTGCAGCAAAATACTCACTCGGGTCGCTTCCGTCTAATGTAGTGAGTGGTGAGAAATGACGGCTTTGCTGCGTTTCTGCATGTCATAGTGGGTACAATGAAACAAGAAGCGATCCTGCAAACACCAATTTGTGACATTTTGTCGATATCCTGTTAATATTAAGCAGTGCAACGTCTCAGGAGGTTCAAATAAGGTACCGTAAAACTGGCAAATGTCAGCCACCAGGGGTAATGTCAGCCACTTATCAAAAAAGTGCAAAAAACTCTTTTCATTCACAGTTACCTAAAAACTGATGCTCACACTCTTTGCTGATTTCATTTTTGACATTTCAGAACAATTGGATTAGTTACAGTTGCTTTCGGAGCTTGTAATTCGTAAAATTAAAAAAAATCGTAAATATCGTTGGTGGCTGACATTACCCATTGTTGCTAATTCGACTGTGCTGCCAGCGATGAAGCGATGAATCAGATATCTATGTCGCACACAGTCGCGTGTCTTATCGATTTGCGTCCTCACCTGCACCTGCGCATGATCTCTGTCACGACGATCAACGAATTTGATTCCGTATTTTCTGAATGAATTTTCTTTCTTGTGACATTCGAATGTGTGATTGCTGTTAGTGATGGCCACGAAGAAAACCGTCAAGAGCTACAGGGATGACGATATGCAGTTAGCTGTCAGCGCTGTTCGTGAAAACCGAATGTCACAAAGAAAAGCTGCCGATGCTTATCATGTCAATCGCGAAACACTACAGCGTCATATCAAGGCATCATAGAAGAATGAGATAGTTGCGGGACCTGGCAGACCCACAGAACTTTCGCAAACTGAAGAACAAGTCATCGCTCGAACAATTCAGACTATTACCAAGTGGGGATTCGGTCTGACTAAACAACTTCTTCAAGACCTCGTCTGTCGATATCTAGCATCCAAAGGTCGTGAAGTTGAGCTATTCACAAATAATCGACCAGGAAGTGACTGGGTGAACTCTTTTATGACCAGACACAATCTGGTTCTTCGTCAGGGATGCAATATCAAACGCAGCAGGTCATCACTTCGACCAGAAACGGTGAACGCTTTCTTCGATGAACTGTCGCAATGTGGATTATCAGAAGCTTCTCCTTCTCATGTCTTCAACTACGACGAGACCGCACTGTCAGATAATCCTGGTTCTCAAAAAGTGATTGCAAAGCGGAGAACACGTCGCATCGAAATCGTTCAGGAACATTCAAAGACCAATATCTCCCTGATGTTTTGCGGTTCCGCTGACGGAAAGCTTCTTCCGCCCTACGTCATCTACAAATCGCAGTGTTTACGAGATTTGGACGCAAGGTGCACCACGTGGAACTGTGTTCAACTGTTCGAAAAGTGGATGGTTTGATAAAGACTACTCTTTCGCAGCCTGGTTTCGTGACACTCTAATCCCTGCAGTTAGGGATCTTCACGGAGAAAAGTTCGTGATCGGTGATAATTTAGCAGCGCATTTCTCTGTTGAATTGATCGAAATGGCTGCTGCATACAACATCAAATTCATCGCTCTTCCACCTAACTCTACCCACCTTCTTCAACCTCTTGACGTCGCTGTGTTCAGAACTGTGAAAGCCAAGTGGAGGATCATCCTATAGAACTTCCGTCGGGAGTCCAGGGCAACTGGGCCTATTCCGAAGCAGTCGTTCGGAGTCATGTTGTTCCAGTTGTGGAAGATGGTGGAGAGTCCCTCCAAGCAGAATCTGATAAGTGGATTCAGAGCGTGTGGCTTTTCCCCCATTAATCGAGACGCTCCACTGAGCCGCCTGATAAGGTCCGAGACCCACGGCGAAGAAGCCATCAGACGTGACCTGGATTCCAGCCTTATTAGGATGCTGCGAGAAATGCGCGGTCAAACTTCCAATCAACGAAGACCCCGTGGGGCAAAGGTGACGGCTGGCCGACCGATTCTCCCGTCTCACAGTGTCGCCTCAACGTCAAATGTGAATTCAACACATGCGGACGGTATGAAGACAGCTCAACTTGCAGTGAGGATGACGAATGTGGATTGTGTAAAATTTCGTTTGCCGGATATAATGGACCAGACTGGGTCCAATGCACGTCTTGCAGAATATGGACCTGCGGAGCCTGTAATAATGAAACGAGTGATGTATTTTTTGTGTGCTCTAACTGCAATTAGCTGTTGTTGACTTTGTATTGCGTGTTGAATTGTTGTTTTAGTTACTAACAGTTCGTTTTGCTAAAATTTCTGTTGGTGGCTGAGGTTACCCATATTTCGTTTTTCGAAGTACCCGTATCTAAGTTGTTCTTAAATACACGTATTTCATTGTTCAAGCTATTTTTCATTTTGATTGTCTTCAGAAAGCCAAAATTGCAGTTCATGAAGGTATAACTCGTACTCTATATGAAATATATAGCAGAAAATTCAAAAAGAAGCCAAAAAAGTGGCTGGAATTTGCCCGTTTTACGGTACCTTTTAGATCTCAAACTGACGCTTTAAAGTGAACTTCACAGCATGGTAGGACATACACAATTCTGGCATGTTCTTTGCAATAGGATGTCAATCATTTTACATTTTAAGTTGGCCTTGTTAGTATGAAAGGTGACCTTGGTTCAAACCAGAGTTGAACCGGCCCGGGTCCGCGTTTCAAATTCTCTGCTGAACAGCACTGTTTAGCTATAGAAGCGTTTGTTATATTTGAAGCAAAGTCACTTGTCAATCAGCTTATTTCTAATTTATTTAGCTTGCATTGACTTTTCTTTGCGCATGACTTTCTAAAGGCAGAAATACACAAAGAGATTTCAAAATAGATGGTGCATTTCGTCAAATTATCTTCTGATAATTTATATATTGTATTATTATATTATATTTCGTCAAAGTTCCATAACAAACCTGCACTATTGGCAGGTTATATGAGAAAGTCTATTTAAAACAAATGAAAATTCACTGTTCAATGTTTGAAAGTTCATCTTAATGTTCAACAGCTATCAATTTGCTTACATGTGGTGCATAGGACCTAAAGCATTCGATCATGATAAGCATTATTCATTATTCAAAGCATCAACATTTAGATTTTTAGAATGATTCTCAAGGCGATAGCACTCAACTAATGTAATTGATATCTTCAGTAAAGATGGTAAGGTGCGTAAAACGATGAAATTTCTCACCCGGGCCAAGATACAAAATTCTTCCAGGCCCGGAAAAAGCGGCCCGGTTCCAGTCGCTCTTAGTCCACATTGCGAATTTGAAGCAACATCTTTGGAGACCTCAGGCAACAACACCTTTCTCTGATTTTTATCGTCATATCGGAAAACATGAGCTTTGAAATCCCCATGTTTTCATTGCTAGCTTCATTGAATGATCGGAAATTTTAATGAAATCTTGTGTCATCATCTGTTCTTGAAACATATTGACGAAATAGATCCTTGCGGCTCATTCCGGAGAGTGTACAATAAACATGTTCTCTTTTTCAGCTTGATTCTTCCTTGTGCCTGAAGTCTCGATCATATAAATGAGTGTGTGACCTGGTACAAGGAAGATATCAGTAATGCTTTTGCACCCGACCATTGCACAACGACATGATTGTCCATTTTCTGCTTCGGACCTTGCACCATCAAGTACATACAGTGGCTTATCCCCTTATGCACTTTGTGGAAACCATATAAGAAAACCTCCAATCATCGTTTAACACAGTCAAAAGAAGCATCCAGATCTATCACAAAATGGGGTGAAATATCTGTTTTTGAAAAAATGTGGTCTATCTCCTTATACGTTCGACCCCTTCAATTATCTGCAGCCATTTTAAGCAAGCACAAGTCTCGTGCAGCTAAGATTAAATAGCAGAAAATTGCAAGAAATCACTTAATCAGCTACATTAGAAGGAACGTGAATTGCTCATTAACCGTTTATTCAGAAACAGGTCACTGTTCTTGATAAATGCTACGGTACTAATAGTAAAAACGGATAGCCGAGGAACCTAGAAATATTCATGAGATTTACTGCAGTTAGCAGCATTACGCGTGTATTGGCAATTAAAATGGTAATCAAATGTATCCATAATTTGTAGATTGCAAATTTTCTAAGGCACGTAGGGGAAATTAATTATATTTTTATATATAATATATAATAAAATTTATATATATTATATATTTCTTGATTGCTTTGATGATGCACTTTTCATGCGTATATGAACAAAACACAACAACAATGCAATTCACTTTTAATGAAGACATTAGGTCTAGTGGCAAAGCAATTAAATCAAAACAACCAATTCTTTGGTGCAAAATCTTTCAACAGGAAAGCTACAAATTTTTAAACAGTCTTCTTTTGTTACCTAAAATACCTAAAACTATTACTTTCATTTTAATGCTTCAATCGGTTTTTCTGCCGAAGCTGCTAGTGCTCAATAATTTCGTTTTCTAAGCACGAGATGGAATCAATGTTGTGGAACGGTAGAAGCATTTTGAGTCTATTGAAAAAATGAAGTGCGTTTTGGAATGAACATTCTGATCTTAAAGAAAAGCTATCGAGCTTTGCATGTTGCAGGCTCAATAGTTTTTCAGCAAATGGAAGACGCGATAATTCCTATATTTCTATTTTTGCACACCGCATCCGTGATGCAAAATACTTTTACACCCAAATGGGAAATGATTACTTTTTCTGTGTTGATATCACCTTCATTTAAAATCTTCGACAAACATTTAGTTGTCAGTAGACCAACATGCATTTTTCGGTCATTATTGTGTTGTGCATATCTGGATTGTTGATGTCAATTTGTTGAAAGTGTGGAGCAAAAAATATATTTCGATAAACTTCAACATGCGTCGTTGTGCGGCGGTCGGTCAGTCATATGCTCTCTCAGTGAATTTCAGTGTTTTTGCGTTATCTCTGGTTGTGGTGCTCCGTTTTCCCCCGAGTTTGTCTCTGTCTGATCATCGTGCTTCGCGTCATATTCGCACTCCGCTAACTATTCACATCAGATTTGTAATCCTTCGGTGTCACGAAATATCCTCTTCACACTCTGAATTGTAGTTATCGAGTCGAGTGCTGTGGTCACGTTTACAATTTCAGTGCACGCATTGCACAGGATTTCGTGATTCCCGGAATCGGTATCCAAAGTGACAGCTGATTTGCTGTTGTGTGGGTAGTCTGGTGGTGTCAAGGTTCGGTTATAGAGTGAGATGTACGAGGGTCAATTTTGCTGCGCAGCATTAAATCTTTTTCAACTCAGCATTTCATTGTTGATCATGCCACGCCACGTAACGCATCGTTATCATCAAGCGCAACAAATTCTCCAAACATTGAAAAGGTTACTTTTGATGAGGTTAGGAAGATGTCTTTCTCACAACTAAACAAAATGACAAAGCCACAGTTATGTTCTGCTTTAAAATATGATATGACAGCCCTTGAGAACATTGACTTGTCCCGCACTTTAGATCCTTGTGAGGTGAAAACAGCTGTTGTAGATGCTGTAAGTTAAATCAAGAGTGACCTTCTCAAGGAAAGTAAGGTGCTTATTGCTGAGGCCGAAGAGAATTTGAATGCTAAGATTGACTCCATCAACGCGAGAATTGACAGCATTCAATTCAATGTGCAAGATGACATCATAAATGAGCTACAAGACCGAGAGCTTCGTAAAAGTAATGTACTGTTCTTTGGTATTCCGGAATGCCAGACAGATGGACCTGAGCAGAAGGACTTCGATAAGAGGCATCTAGACATCATCTTTGAGTGAAAATGGTGCTTCTAGTGATTATCAATTCCGCCGTTTCTTCCGCATAGGTGCCAAAGGGTCGAGACCTCGGCCTTTAAAAGTTATTTTCTCCAGTTATGATGCAAAAATATCAGTCATGAAGTCTGCACCTAAATTATCAAGAGTGAACAATGACGGAAATCTAATCTTCAAGAAAGTTTATCTGAAACCTGATATGACTCCTAGAGAATTGGAAGAAGATAAGAAATTAAGAAATGAACTCAATTATCGTCGTGGTCTTGGTGAGAACGTCATTATAAAGAATAAAAAAGTGGTTCCACGTGCTTCCAATACAAATCGGGGCTTTTGACAAAATAATGCTGTTCCAAAGGTGTATATGACTAATGCTCGTTCTATAGCTGCAGTTGGTAAACTTGATGATTTGAGAGTCACTTGTGTTGCCTTGAATCCCGACATTATGATAATTACCGAATCTTGTTTAAATGACACGCATGACTGCTCGATGTTTCAAATCAAGGGATATACCATATTCAGATGTGACAGAAAAATCATTTAGGAGGTGGAGTTGTTGTTTGGATTCATTCCAGTCTAGGCCACTGTCAGGTTCAAAATTGTCTGCCTCCCATCTCATGCGAATCAATTGCTGCATCTTTTAAGTTTGATAATCAACTTTATTTATTATGTGCTTTGTATTATCCTCCGAATTTGAATTCTCTTCATAAATGTGAAATACTCGATTTCCTTATACGAGTAGATTCACTAGATAGTTACACAAGCAGTTTCTGTGATGTACATTTGATCATAGGTGGTGATTTTAATGACTTGGACACTGACCTACTTTTCAGAAGTCTTGATTTGCATGATAAAGTGAATTTACCAGCACGAGGTCAATCCTGTATTGACAAATTTCTTGTTAGCAAATCTTTAAATGATATGTATGATTTCACTGATATCGGCGCACCTCTTTCATCTCGACGTAAAGGGTCACATGCTCAAATTTTTCTCAATCCCTATACCGTCTACAATAACCAAATTGTTCAGGAGCGTCGATGGTTTGATTGGAGTGCTACTCATATTCACCGATTTCTTGAAAGACTCAATTCAGCCTCTTTTCATCAAATCTACTTCGTAGATGATTTAGATACCAAGATTGAACTGTTCTTTTCTATTTTTGGCACATATTTTGCCGCTATTCTTTGGCATTCTGTTCTTATGAGAGAAAGGGACAAGCCTTGGATGAATCCTTATTTGAAAGAATTGATCAACCGCAGATGGGCAGCATATCGCGAGAAAGATTTCAATAAGTAGGCTACCATATTTTCAAGCAAAAGGTGCAAGAGGAAATTACGAGAGCCAAAGTAAACTGGGTGAAGAAATCAAGTCCGTCCCCAAGAAATATATGGACTGTTGTGTCTGAAGCTCGAGGGAAATCATCGGGTAGTGCCCTTGATCATCTTTTATCACAGTTTCCCAGTATTGAAAGTGCTACCAACAAAATTAATAGCGTTTTCGCAGAGACCTTCAACCCCACTCATCTATCAGTGACACAGTTGATTCACATGATTGGTGTCCATTATCTGAACCTTGCGAAATATTTTCTGTGCTTGATAACTTGTCCGTGAATAAATCAAGTGGTTCTGATGGTATTCCACTCAAGGCCTACCAGTTAGCTGCGCCATACATTTGCGAACCTCTATGTCATACTATTCGACGCTATGTTCCTCGAATTCTCAAATCATGTGCTGTATCCCCTGTTCCAAAGTCGTCTCCTGCTAACTTAAATGATGTGAGGCCAATCACAGTCTTAAGTGTGCCAAGTAAAGTACTTGAAATGCATGTTTTGAAATATATTAAATCGACAATTCTCTCGAAGATCCCATCACATCAGTTTAGTTACAAACCTTTGTCTGACTGCAGGTGTGCACTTATTTCTATTCATGACCATGTGACATCGTGCCTGGAAAGTGATGCCTTTGATGGATGCATGTTAGTCAATTTTGATTTTTCTAAGGCGTTCGATAGAATATCTCACAGCATATTGATTGACAAACTCAAAATGCTCAACTTTCCCACCGGTTTTATTGTATGGTTGACAAGATATTTAACTGATCGTTTTCAAAGAGTTCGTGTAAAGTATGCACTAAGTGAGAAAGCCTGTGTAACAAGTGGGTTTCTACAAGGTTCTCTTTTGGGTCCATTTTTGTTTCTTCTTTATTGCTATGATTTGAAGCCGAAATTGTTGTCCACAAAATTTGTTCAGTACGCTGATGATATTTATGAAATTATTCTTTTTTCTGACCATCAATTAGAAGAATCTTTACTGAGTGTGAAGAATGAGGTCGAATACATACAGCAATGGTCTTCTTCAAACTTAGTGCGTATAAATGAGAAGAAAAATAAAATAGTGATTTTTACCAAGAAGAACAAAGCTGTCGATTGTATGCTGGATAGACTTCCATTTCAAGTCGTAGATGTCATTAACATCTTAGTTGTTGTTTGGAGCAATAAGCTGTCATGGACTCCTCATTTTGAAGCTATTGAAAGAAAATGTTCTCAACGTATGTACCTTTTAAAAGTTTTGAGAAATTCTTTAAGCCACGACGATCTGTGGATGGCATATAGTGCTATGATTGAAAACATTTTGCTATATTGTATAACCCTTTTCGGTAGTATCAATGCACAGATCACGTCAACTGTAAAGCGTGTTTTCAAACGTTCAAAGCGAGTTATATGTAAATCCGAATGTAATTGTGAATTTAAGAACATGTTTTTTGAAAAACGTAAATCTGCTTATATGAAATTGATAAATGAAGTACACAATCCTGAACATCCCATAAATGCACTAATGTATTTTAGAAATGGTAGACTGTCAATCCCGTTATGTAAAACAGTAAGACTTAAAAACTACTTTCCTGTTATGGCCGCACGCATTTCAAACCGTTTTGTGACTTTATGACTTCTTTTCTTATTTCACTTGTAATGTATGCTCCACTTTTGATGTATTTTTGATTATCACTGATGAAATATATGACTATTCATCCATTCATTCATGAAGCTCTTATTTGATCATAAGTGTACAAGCAAGAAAGTTCATCTTTTTGAATAGACAAATAGTTGATCACAAAAAATAATTGGAAAAAGAAGATACACTTTAGTCGTGAAGCTTCTGAAACTTTCTGAAGCCTTGAAGATCTGGGAGCAGTCTCATTTCCGATCAAGCAATTTTCCAGTGATTTCCACAGTAGGCCTACAAGAGCAGTGAAGATTGTGAACATTTCCTTACTGCATTATGCAATGATTTTAAACGGAATATGGATATCTTATTAGATTGATAATGCAATTTCAGTGAACCAAATGTAATATAAGTTTGCTATGCTAATATAGGAATAGTATCCACTTTTAGAGGACATAAATGCATGGATTCCGAAGACACGTTAGTGTCCGAGGAATTTTGCATTTATGTCCGATAGAAGTGGATATTTTTAGTAATTTCAATAGATGTTGTGCTGAAAGACTTTGATATCATTATTTTTGAAATTAATAAAATAATATTGTTTTTCAGTATTCTAGTCTTTCTGCGCACAAAAATTAATTAATAAAATGTATCGAAATATATTTCGCCGGTCTGGCCTTATCTATTGAAATAGAAAGAAATCCTAAGCAAACATTTACAAAAATTATTAACTATCATTGTCATTATCGATATCCAGAAAATATCCACATATAGCATAGTTCAGTATTCAATAGTCTCATAGTTCACAATAATTTATTCTATATCTCTCTCGTTCTTCTGTATAGCCACTGTTGGCATGTAAGGTTGGTTCCACTCTGTTTTGTTGTTAATGACGATCCTTTTCTGTTGTATACTGCTTTTGATATTGACTGATTCCGTTATTTGACGTTCCATTGTGTTATTATGATGTACACTTATTATATTCATTGAAAATTCTTGTTTTATGTTGTCATGATGTTCTTTGCAATGTCTCCATAACCTGATGTATCCTTCTTTTCCCTCGTTTGCTTTATATATTCTTTTCTTTTGATTTTCGCATTTCTTGCTGTTTCTCCGATATAGACCCCTTTGCATCCTTCACATTCAATTTCGTAAGTTATTCCCTGTTCATCACATTTTCCTTTGCCATTACTTTTGCATACTACGCATTCGTCTGTGCACTTCTTTTTCTCAAACGGATTTGATCTTTGTACACTGTAAATCGCTGGATGCGAAATTTGCATACACACATATACTAAAATCACATACAATTTGAAACTAAAATGTGATACGAGATTCTCGTATGTTTACAGAGATCTGGTATGTTTTTCATACGAAATCTCACTTACTTTCGTATGTGATTGGCATGTAGCGATACGAACTAATCTATCTGTGATTGGCTGTTTTACACTGAAATACGAGTTGTTGGTATGTTTTATGTACGAGATCCGATGCAAATTCATCCTCATTCGTATGCCTTTTGTATGCCTCTGATATGTTGAGCTTTAAGTCACATAGCAAATATATACTCGTATATATGTATATTACATGACATTGTCAAATAACGTTTTCAGTAATACCAGTCGTGAATATTTCTTTTTGATAGTGTGATATTTCATTGGATTAGATTTTTTATGAATTTTATGCTCCACGTGTTTGTCGTCGTTGCCACTTGTCTAGCAACTTTAACAGGACGCTTAGTTAGCTCTACATTATGAACCAAATTGATTAACATCAATTCATTCAAACGATATTTTTCGTGCAATCATGTTGACTTATATATCTCAAACATAACTATTTTTGCGTTCATGAATTATAATGTATTTTTATTTCGGATTGATAAAATGCTTAATTTCAAAATTATATAATGCATACTTGTTGATGGTTGAATATTTATTGATTATTTTTGAAATGCATCTGAATTACATGTATTAATATCGAATTCAGTACTGAAAGTATGACTCTTGAATGTCATTATCTTACAAAACAGTAGTAACATTGGTGTGATCTTTATTGACAAAAGGGCATTAAATCAACATACTTTGGACGTGATTGATGCTTTCTTTTAACATTGTGCTGGTATGGCTTTAGTATGTAAATCATACCACACTTGAAATATCATACGAAAAGCATACAAATATATACAGAAATATACCAAAAAATATTTTGGTATGCATCCTTCGTATGTGATTGGTATTGAGCGATTAACAGTGTAGTTTTGATTTTAAGGTATCTTTTGTTGTTGCTATAACTTTGATTTTGAATCCAGTTTTTTTATTTCGCTTTATAACTCTTTCTTCAGTGTCGAATTTGGGGTTAATTGAATGAATAACACACTTTCGTAATAATTATCTTTCTTGCACCAAGTTCTCTTTTTCGTTTGTTTCACTCTTCTTCTCTCAGCTTGTTGCCATTCTCTTGGTCTATACATTGGTCTGATTTTGTTTCTGTCATTTTCTTTTATTTTGTTGTAAGCATTTAATGCTGACTCTGTGATTTGCGTTCTAAATTTTTGAACATAACCAGAATATTGCATTCTCTTACTCATTTCTGTTAAATGCTTGACTGTTTGATTCTATGGTAAGTGTTGACTACAGTTGAGCAAAATTCTCAGCATTTGTTGTGTGAGAATAGTCCTTTTTGTACTCCATGATGGCGACGTTCTTGCGTGAATAACCATTTTTGAAGCTATACTTTTCATGTAAATTTCATGTAATATATTCTTTACTTTACTGTTCTCATCGAGTGTTTGGAAGGGAAATCAGTTTCTAATTGAATGGATTGATGAATTTCATTTCCAATTTCTTGTACCATTTTCATAATATTTTTGTCATTTTCTATTTCTTCAATATCATCTTGCTGTTGACTCATTACCTCATTCTCGTAGGACAATATCAACGTTATATCATCAACATATCTTTTCATTAGCATACAGTGTATATTGCTTTGATCTAGTTCCTCGATTAGTTTTTCATCCCACCACATCATGAAGATTTGTGCGATTACTCCAGTCAATTCAAGTCCGATTGGTCCACCATCTTTTTGTAATTTGATATGGTCATCAAACTTGTATATGTGATTTTTCATTACTGTTTGCAAACCGATTTTGATGGCTCCTGTTAATATTTTTTTTTTTGAGTGTTCATTTTCTGGAACCATGCAAGGATGTTTCCACATCGCGTATCTTTTATTTATCTGTTCTTCCATTCCATTGCCTGTAATGGTTGGTGGTCTTCCGACATTCGTCTTTCTGGTTGGACAGAAATTTGATATCCCCATTTCAATAAGTTCTTCTTTGGATTTATTCAAAGAAAGATATAATCCTATTTCACGATAGTCTATGCCTTCCATTTTGATTTCTGATTTTTCAAACGGTCCACAAACTTTTTCAATAGTAAACTCAATGTTCAGACTGGAATATAATGCTTTAACATCTGCTGAGCCTATTATGATATTTTGTGTTGAATTCAAATCATTAACTCTGTTGAAGTCGGCAATTAGCTCTTCTGTGTTGAGGCAAACAGTCTTTTTATCGTTTATCCAGATTTATGATACAATAATACTCAACAGGTGAGATAATTGATTGTTCGGAGAGTTAACCGATCCGCAAACTGGTCTACCTGCAGGACCTATTGATGTATCCAAGCATTCTTTGTGATCTTTTCTCAACGTGTATAGTGGAGGCATATTGCTACCATTGTTGATCATGTTATTTCTGATTCTCAAGTGATCGTTGGTAAAATATCCAGCCTGTAGCATTCTTGCCCAAAATACTGCATGTGCGTTCATTTGCTGTTCAATTTTTGTGATTTCACATTCTATAATGTCACTGTCATTTGCAATGTGTTGTTTCCTCATTTCTTTGTAATTACTTTTTGTGTCGACTGAGAATCGCCCACTTCTGTCAGTTTGATAGATGACAATGTCTTCTTTCTTCTCTCTTTTGATAAGTGCCTTGAGACCTTTTTCTTTACTTGTCAGGTTTTGCCATTTTATATTCGAATCGTTATTTCTAATGAATAGTCTTTTATTTTGCTCATTAATAATTATATTATTGAAATAATTGATTTTTCAAGTATTGAAGGTGCCATGATTAATTTTTGTTAATTTTCACCTAATTAATTTCTGTGCGTAGAAAGACTGAAATACTTAAAAAACATTGCAATGCTGACGATTGCATATTTGGATGGAGATTTGACATACAGTAGAGTGCTTCTTCCGGACAATAATACAATCTTCAAACCCATGCAATTTCAATGTAATTCAGCGGACAATAATGCCAACTACGGATAATCAAATTGAGAATGAAGCTGTGGGAATTATGCTTCAAAATTGATGTAATGCGTCAAATGAAGTGCAATATCAGCATCATCTCGTAGGATCTATCCGTGCTATGGTAGATTTCTGTTCACGTGCTACGGCATGTTATAGAAGGTCTATAGATAAGTCTTTTCGAATTTTTATCGATGACATCCATCTTTCCGTGTCGCTGAAGCATTATACTTACTACCAGACATCCATGGTTGAAGTTTATTAACTCAATCGATCATCAGAATACACAGACAGTGTTCTACATGGACATGGTGCATGGTAATCTATGGTATACGGTATAGACGTTTTATAGTGATGATTACACATGACCAGACTTTCACATAAATAGCATGTTATTTTGCTTATCTGCATAGATTTTGCGCAGTTGTACGGTTCTATCAGGAAACATCATTAAGAATTACATTATAAATGCGAATGCGTGAGAAATTTTGCCTCCAGTCTGAGAGCGTGAGAAGAGGTCTGAATGCGTGAGATTCACACCCAATGCGTGAGAGTTTGCAACTCTGGAACCGACGAGAGTCATCGAAAACGTTCAAGCTATTAAATAATACTACGAGTTTATTTTTATTTTCTTCACTTAAAGTCAGTAAGAAAAGGCTGCTTCAGATTCCTAAAATGCCCCATTTATCTTATACACCTATTGCATTTTGTATGCCATAGATAGATGCATGAATAAAGACAGGAAAGTCGGATTCTGCCTTTTAGGAGAGAAAGTCTGAGAAAGTTCACTTTGACCTTAGAAATGTTGACGAGACAATTTTCTGCCTGGGAACAAATTTTATTTCGTATATCCAGATTGCAAACGACTAAAGGTGTCATTTCCTGTTCTACAATTCCTTTACTCAGTTCAGCTCTCATTCTCATGCCGACGGCAACAAAGCAAACAATAGTTACGTTGCTATGAATAACATTACAATATGATGATTAAGGAGCTACAGACAGTAAGAAGTAACCTGCACACACAAGCGTTAGAAAGATGAAGCATCACAGATAACATTTCAAATGAGTATTCGCATCAGAGGCACTAGTACATTATGTGTATGATATATCACTGATATCAGGCTTTAAACTTTGTAGAAAGTCCAAGTCATTGATTTCATGTCCCGAAGGACCATAGATAGGCATTTAAATAGTAATCATGCATTCTATAAAGGTTGCTGGGGATAAATCGGAAATTTCCAATTTATGCCCGCCAATTTCAATGTATTTTCAATGGAGCCACAATTTCCTATTCATGCCCTCCGCTTTTACATATCCATCAATGCGATTACTGTTCATCGACATCCATGGTCCATGTCTCAGGTGTTTTTTCATCCATGATAGTTCAGGCATGAATAGAAATTATAGCAATCTGTCGTCGGGCATAAATTCGAAGATCTCCTCGTGCACTGCGCACCATCAGATATCTTCCATCATAATCCCTGTATGGCTGTGAAAGCCCGAACTTTTCTTGTACAAGTATGATATTTCATGCTTACAGCCTACGATTTGTAGACATTATGCGCTTCTTTGATTGCTCTATTTTTTTAATTTTTAAAACAGGTCCTGCAAAAACAACTTTGATTAGAAGAATCTGGCCATTAATTCTAGACTAAGGAAAGTTAGATCCATAAGATTTTAAACATTGTGAAACAGTGGTTTGCGTATTTTCATGTTTTTTCATCAAACTTCAGAGGTGATTAACTTTAGAAGGCACTTTATTCCAAGAACGTGACACATCAAGCCTCTTCGATTGCTGCCCGCATTTCACTGTTTGAAGTCTCGGTTGTACGCGGACATGGCGTTTTGGATTCTTGCACAGTATTTGCCGGAAATAAACATAATTATACATCAATTACAGTGGACTTCGTTTAATACGATATCGCTTAATACGATAAATCGCGTATTACAATAATTTTCCGCGGTCCCTTTTTGAATCGTATTAGAATACACTACTTCAACATCGCTTAATACGATATCGCTTATTACGATATATCGCTTATTGCGATATCACAAAAATCCCCGTCCGGTAATTTTCCATTATATTTACACTGCATATTACGATACATATGTGAGTAAGTGAGTAAGCGGCACAATATTCATCATAGAGTGATCTCAGGTGAGGTGGCCAGCGCTGATTCTCCAGCTGCCGAACAATATATTGCAACAACGCTCCCGGGAATTCTTAATGGTTTCTCGCCAAAAGACGTTTATAATGCCGATGAGACAGCGTTATTCTATAAGGCTTTACCCTCTGGCACACTGTGTTCGACGCCTTGACAGAGTAAAAGGTTTTAAGGAAATGAAAGCGCGAATAACATTGCTAGTCCTCACCAACGCTGACGGCTCGGATAAGAACTTATTCACCAACGGTCGCTTCAAAAATCCAGGATGTTTCAAGCGTAAGTCTCCACCATTGCCATATTTTCACAATTCAAAGGCTTGGATGACGCAACGAATCTTTCACGAAATTGTGAAGAATTTTGATGATCGCATGGCCAAAGAAAATCGGAAAGTGCTGTTATTCGTCGACAACGCTACTTGTCATTACGGTTGCCCAGAGTTGCGTAATGTCTCCATTCAATACTTACCTCCAAATACAACGTCACTGATCATGGATTCCTTTATAGTAGTGGCCGGGATGGGAAACTTGAAATTAGGGAAATACGGAAGAAGGGTCACTACCGCTCGCTCGCTAAAGGGCGGTTTATACTTCTACGCGCGTAGCATACGCGCCGGCTTCCCCGCGCCAAGAGAGAGGAAAATACTCTGACGTCATCACATGAATTTTAAGAAATTTAAGAAATTTAATACGATATATCGCTTATTACGATATTTTTTAGTGGTTCATTCAATATCGTATTAAGCGAAGTCCACTGTAGATAAAACTGTTAGACTTATGAAGTTTGCAAAACATTAGCAAATGTAATAGTGAGATGTACTCAGACTTGAAGAATTTTAAGCACAAGAATTCTGTGACAGCCTTGGACACAAAGTTTTCCCTTGCAAGGGCTCGTCAGTACGGTTCGGAATGGCTCAGACTAGCTTAAAATATCTAGAATTGGAGCTCCATAATCCCTATGATTATCAGCACACGGCAAAGCCATTATAGATGAACACAGAGCAGCCAGTTGTGCAGATCTTCAGTTTACTGAGCCATTCCACATATTTTAAGCTACTTTGGGCAATTTCGAGCTTAACTCGCGAGCCCTCTTTTAAGGAGAAAAGCGCAGCGTCTACTGCTGCCAAGGATTTTTTTGCTTAAATAGTTCAAGTCATGAGGACACCTTTCTATTCCATGCCCAGGCGAACTGGCACTCTATAATCTTTGTGCCGCAATTAGCAAATCTGCAAGTGCAATTCCTACCGGGTCATCCTCTTAGTGTGCATGCTAAATGTGAATCAGGCATTGATTAAGGATCGACCGGGTACCCGGGGATCGACACGGGCAGGCGCACGGCGATTACCCGGGTTTTTTGTAGGCACGGGCACAGTCACAAGCACGGACGCGGCATTCAAAACCAATGAAGATGTGCTTGGTTGCCGTGCCTGACAAACGTATGACTTAACCACATTTATTATTCAATGCATAGTAGATTGCAGTAATGTACCTGTTAAGATAAAGTTTACAAATAATGAAAGACATAGGATAGTCTATCAAAAATGAATTGATACAGGTCTAACGTAATAAGTATGTAGTGTTTGTTTAGCGACACAATAACAGTTACACATCTAGATTACATGATAGAATTATTCTCTCTATGCATAAGACAACATCGCGGTTCTCCATAGAACAACAAATAATATCTGTTCATTAATCAATCATAAGTGAATTGATAAAGGCCTCCTAATTTAATGACCTAAATGTTATTTAGCGATACAAGAAATCACATCTAGTTATTTTTACATAGAACACTATGAGTGTCAAACTAATTTAATGAAGCTTTATTCCACAAATAAGTGACCATTCGAATTCAACTTAAAAGCAGTTAGAGGGTACATTTTAAAAACCGACCTCTAATTAGATAGTTATAATCAGAGCTGGAAAAATTCCACTGAAATTTATTAATTCCAATTCCAATTCCATAATGAGATTCAATTCCGATAATTGCATGACGCGTATATGTTAATGTATCTAAAGTTTCCTCGCTTCAATCTAACCCATGTGCCCGTATCCTATCCTCGTTATTCCTGTGTGCCGTTCCCTGCGTCGTTCCTATGTGCGTTCTCATGTTCATAGTTCATATTTCTTGTGTACATGTACATGCATATATGTAGCCGGTCAGCCTACGCCATTTTCGTTTCGTAAACGAGATATTCAACATCTTGTGAAAAAGAGACGGTCAGCAAAGAATCAAACGCTGAGAGAGAGAGAGAGAGAGCATAGAAATTAACAGTACCATAGAAAGTCCTAGAATGGAAATTGCATGAAAATTATGGCACACGCCGGGGGAACTAAGTTGGGGAAAAACGCAAATTGCGCGAGCTGGTTTCCATGTTTTCTTATTTGTATTTATATTTATCAAGCCAAATTGAGATCTGGATTGCTGCCCCTTGTCTCAAGATCATATACAAAAGCAATAGTGAATTTACAAAATAATGCGGCGACAGGATGACAAAGAAAGAAATCCTTTAAAACGTTCTGTACGTTCATCATTTCGAAATATCGCTCCTATAATCTATCAAGAGTAGTATCGAGAGTCACATATGCAACTTGCAATGTCGATTTACAGGACATACATTGCTCCAGCTTGAAATCAGAGGTCCAGAAATCTCAGAGTATTCATTTTACTTGAAAGGGCTCCCCTGTTCACTATATTTGAACAATTTTCAAAATTTTTACATGCTTTCGAATATCAGCTTCCAAAATATCACACTATATCAAATGTGTCATTTAATGATTAATTGAAAAGTTCCAGCGATTATTCACTTATCTGAAAAATTATTGTCGGCGAAGAAGCTTTCAATGTGTTTATTCGACAAAAGCGCTAGGTTTCTTAACCGTATGAAGGAGAAATCATCCTATAATTAGAATTTTTTCTATTGAATTCTTGAGATATTGTTACAACCAGTGCACCGCCCACTTTCAATTATGACTTTGTGGACCAATTTTTAATTCGAATTTTGAAAAATAGTTGTTAATGACTGCTGCAAATCGACACAATATACCAACCCAGGGAATAGTAGGCCTTACCACATGAAAAAATGCCACCACCTCACTTAATATTATCTTCATAAAAATCCTGCATTAATTTACTGCCAACAACTTCCACAACCAACTTGGCAAATAGTTTGACTATGATACAATGTTTTAGATCGAATCTGATCTACATGTACAAACCATAGATTTTCCGATGTGCCATCATTGTACATAGGCAAGATATCAAACTTCCATTCTAGTGTACTATTATCTACTTCTATGAGAGAGAGAGAGAGATGCGAATAAATCTATTAATAAACTGACGGAAGAAAGAAATTCAATGTGCGAATAACGTGATTGTTGATGGAAGAAAAAACGACGATAAAAATGATATCATGAAAACTGATTAATGGTCCATGTTAAAAAAGGAGATTAAATATTCCGTGATAAGAACGAAATGTGGTCGGGTCGAAAGCTAACGAGCAGAGATTAAAGGAAACTCTTTCAATTTTCAAAAGAAAGTGGATTTATCGTCAAGTGTCAAAAATTTGCATAAATCAGAGACGATGAGAAATTGAAACAACAACAACTACCAACAACTACACATAAGACATCTTCAGTAGCTGTTAGAAGAACTCCGGGCTCTCGCGGTGTAACTTGACTACAGAAGTAACAACTACAACTGCCTACCAGCGAACAACAACACAGTAGCGTATGCGGCAACACATCAGCGAGCGCGATTGAAGATTGACGGTGTAAGTGACACTGATATTCATGATATTTATGATATTATTTTGGTCTAAGTGAGTTCGATCAATTTGAAGTGAATTCAACATCAAGAAGTGAACTGCAAGTTTAAAGTTTTTCTTTTATCGTTGAGTATCGTATTTGTATAACTATAGTCTTGAAAATTAATATTGTCAATTGTTGTGATTGGAAGTTGAATAATATTTCATGTCATTGCCATTTTAATTGAATCATTAATTATTAGAATAATTTGTTGACACTGTCTATATTGTGATTTGAACTGACAGGCTGCCCTTTAATGCAGGGTTAATTTTCCTCTTTCCAAACCGATTGTTTTTCGTGTGTACAACAATTAAGTTAATCTCCAATTTTTGTGCTTATCTAATCAATTACTAAATTCAACAATTGTTTTATTTTGATTAATTATCTTACATGATATATAACTAAATAACAGATTGAACAAAGATGATTATCTTTTCATTGTCTGCTTAATTGCTGAATTAACATTGTCCGGGGGCTGTAGGCCCATCAAAGTCACAATTAGCACCCTTTATTCAACAATAGAATAAAACTAGCTCTGTCGATCTATCTCTCTCTCTCTTATCTCTGCGTGCAGTTAACACAACGGCCGAATACTGTGATTTCAATTTTTGTACAAATAGATTTATCACAAGTCTATCGAAAAAGTGGAATTCAGGTTTATCAAGGTCAATTCCAATTCCAATTCCGACTTTTCCAACTCTGGTTATAGTTATCATCTAAATAAGGGAACACCGACGCAAATTGATGATGTACGGGAATTTCATTGGGTCAATTTAAATTTAAAAAATTTGTGTTAGAGGCTAATGAGGAGTGCAACCGAAATTTCAGCAATCATCAGAAAAATCACATGACTGATTAGAGCATTAGTCAAAAGCTGACATCGAACAGGCAAGCACCGGGTTTGTGGTCATGAACTATTTGCTTGCATGGTTAACAGTAAGTGACTCTCTGTGATTCCGGTACTTTCTTCAACTTGCGGACTTGCGGTTGTGACTTGAAGAGTTTTCAAAATTTTTAAGGGTTCATTCTCGTGAACATTTTTTCTCCCAGAGAGTCATTGTCGATTGGAATTTACTACCCCATTATGATGTTTGATCGTCATCCCTACTGGACTTCAAAACAAACATGTTCAATGTTTTCATGCTGCGAAACTATCTTTGTGACATTTCTATTATCTGTATAAGATGCACGTTACAATAAGTTTGTTCATCCATTCGTTGTCAATCGCCTTAGCTTTGTTTTTTATGCACCTATGGTAGCAATATAAATACTCAATCATTATGAGGGAATCTGCAGACAATTGACGGCCTTGTCGTGCTCCAAGCATCCCCAAACTCTTTTTCGTGTTGATTTAAATGATTTGAAATGCAATTAAAAACTGTGAGCTCCAAAGCTTTATTGTACATTTCTATGAAAAATATTTTGACAATTGTCACTTTGAAACTTCGTCGTAATAAGACAGTTTTCAAGAATTCCAGTAACTAAGTTTTCCATGACATTATGATTTGTTAAGAATTTTGCTGCAAAAAAACTTTTTAACTTACTGAATGCCTTTCACTGTATGCTTTTTTGACTCGCTCTGCTTCAGACGACACGCTTTGCAAGTGTCGAACAAAATTTCTGAACGTTTTGATTTTTATATAGCCGGCATATGTCCTGGAGTTTTGCTAAATATACTCGAATCGTGTTATATGAATTATTCAGACTTTCCGAGAAGCATGTTTTATAGTTTTAAATGCTTATGAAATCTGATGGTACTTTATATATGCACCGATGTTGAATTGTTCGGATTCTCAAAAAGTAATTCCCTTTGTGCATACTAGAAATCCATTATTTTCCTTCTTATTCATTTGAAATATAATATATGCATGATCGAATTATAGAAACTGTTTTCCTTTCTTTTAATTCAGAATAATTAACGGAAGAGCATTTTGCGATATAGTAATAAATAAGGGTAGGGATTTTACTACTGATACCAGGAGCATGTAGAAGCTGTATTTCGCGAAGAGAAAAATTAGGCACCAATGGGCACGAACTTAGGCGCCAAGGCTTCGCGCCTGCTCGTGCCTTGTGTTGGTTAGAATTGATGCCTAAGTTTCGTGCCTAATTCAAGGGAAATTTCGTGCCTTACAGTTTACAGTGTGGATACGGATCGAACACCCGTGCAAGTTCATTGAGAAGTCACATCGCTTAAAAATCGTGCGATTCTTGGTCATTCAAGAATCGCGCGATTGATTCTGTTGCACAATTAATCGTGCGGAATCGATTAATTGCTCCCGCCACTGCTTGGGACATCATGGCTTTGATTCAAATGCTAAAAAAAGTTCGCTGCCCGACATCTATGTTAATTTCCTGAGGCCAAATGCCTATTGTATCATGACGTCATACTCATATTATGAGAACCGACGAGAGTCATCGAAAACATTCAAGATATTAAATAATCCTACGAGTTTATTTATATTTCCTTTACTTAAATTCAGTAGAAGAAAAGGATGTCTCAGATTCCTAAAATGCCCCATTTATCTTATTCACCTGCTGAATTTTATATGACATTGCCATAGATAGATGCATGAATAAAGACAGGAAAATCGGCCTTATATCGATGTGTGCTCTTGTAGGAGAATCAATGTTTAGGAGCCTTAACTTTCAGCTTAGAAATGTCAACGAGGCAATTATCTGGGAACAAAGTTTAGTTGGTACTTTGTCTTACATCCATGTATCCAGATTGCAAACGACTAAAGGTGTTTTTTACTGCTTTACAATTCCTACTTACTCAGTTCAATTCTCATTCTCATGCCGACGGCAACAAAGCAAGCAATATTTACGTTACTATGAATAACATTACAATATGATGATTAAGGAGCTACTGACAGTAAGAAGTAACCTGCACACACAAGCGTTAGAAAGATGAAGCATTACAGATAACATTTCAAATGAGTATTCGCATCAGAGGCACTAGTACATTAGGTGTATGATATATCACTGATATCAGGCTTTACACTTTGTAGAAAGTCCAAGTCATTGATTTCATGTACCGAAGGACCATAGATAGGCATTTAAATAGTATTCATGCATTCTATCAAAGGTTGCTGGGGATAAATCGGAAATTTCCAATTTATGCCCGCCAATTTCAATGTATTTTCAATGGAGCCACAATTTCCTATTCATGCCCTCCGCTTTTACATATCTATCAATGCGATTACTGTTCATCGACATCTATGGTCCATGTCTCAGGTGTTTTTTCATCCATGATAGTTCAGGCATGAATAGAAATTATAGCAATCTGTCGTCGGGCATAAATTCGAAGATCTCCTCGTGCACTGCGCACCATCAGATACGACCGTATCTTCCATCATAATCCCTGTATGGCTGTGAAAGCCCGAACTTTTCTTGTACAAGTATGATATTTCATGCTTACAGCCTACGATTTGTAGACATTATGCGCTTCTTTGATTGCTCTATTTTTTTGATTTTTAAAACAGGTCCTGCAAAAACAACTTTGATTAGAAGAATCTGGGCCATTAATTCTAGACTAAGGAAAGTTAGATCCATAAGATTTTAAACATTGTGAAACAGTGGTTTGCGTATTTTCATGTTTTTTCATCAAAACTTCAGAGGTGGTTAACTTTAGAGGGCACTTTATTCCAAGAACGTGACACATCAAGCCTCTTCGATTGCTGCCCGCATTTCACTGTTTGAAGTCTCGGTTGTATGAGGACATGGCGTTTTGGATTCTTGCACAGATGAAACAGTTATTGAACAAGTACAGGGGATGGCCAGGATGAAAATGAAGTGATGTTATGAAATGTCTTATGTCCATATTGAGCAAGTCTATGTATGTTTTACAAATTGATGGTATTGTTCGTAATATCTTGACTGCTTTCATGAACATGTAATCAGCTCGTAGTCAATTTCACTTAACATCTGTTAGAATTAACCACAAAATGTTGTTCAAGAAACGATTAAGTAAACTCCAAGCGCGCAGCAAGAACGCCATCATCAGGAGACTGCGAATTCTTGATTTGATTCGAACTGATATTTGGTTGTACAATCTCCAGGGTTGCCGTGGGGAGTGGGTATGGGGATTGAGGCCATCCCCACAGCTCCCATAGGGCTTCTATGGGGATTCTGTGGGGATTCTGAAGATTTTTGACATTCACTAGAAACAATCGGAACTGACATCATATCACACAATCAACTTCGATGTTGAATTACAAAGTATCACGCAGCCTACTCATCTCACCACTTAAAATGAATGAAATAGCAATGCTGATCATTTTCACATTAGTAACACACGTTCAATAATTTTGAATGACTTATAATGATAGTTCTAGGTGTGTCAAGGACGTCTGAAATGGAAGAATTCTGCAAGTCTCCTTTCCTGCAGAGCCGAATGGAGACTCACAAATATTAGTTCTAATAGTAACAATAGCTGATAAAATTATTTGTGATATAATTAAGCTTGCGTGATCAATGCGATTAATAATTATTAACCTAGATTTTAAACTAATTATGATATACCCGGTAGAAGACCTGTTGGGTCCTGCCCACAAAGCAAGACACATGAAAATGTTGAATGATTTTCGTCGGATACATGAACAGTGTGATAAAGATTTCTCACACCAAATCATTCAACTGTAAGCCATCTACTCGCATTGCAGTCATAGTCATGATGAAAGCTAAGATTTTCACTTGTCCGCGACTTGTCAGAACATTTATTTTCATCTGATAGACATCCTTAACTGCACACTTAAGTGTACCTCAATAAATGATTCATTGTGCTGCATTTCATCATCATACACAAATGGCTCAACATCCTCCCAATTATTGTGCAATAATTCGATGACATGAGTGGTCGAGTATATCAGGACGATTTTCGTCGAAGTCTTTATTCATAATAGTAGATTAGATTGATTCAAAGATTTTTCCTTCACTACGTGTAGGCCTATATAGTCGATTTCTACTGCGAAACAATTCTAGACTTGAGATGCATAGAGGCCAAACTCGCTTTGATATTTTACTTCTTTATCGGCATTAATGGAGATAGAATTATCAATGATTGCTAAATTATATCAATTAACGAATATAAGGGAATATTCACACATATGAACATGGCATGATCCACTAAGTAATCAATGATGGCTACAATACACATTGGTAGACCGCAAACATATAGTGAAAAACTACATAAGAATTTTTGACAGGTGACTTTTTGTGATAGATTGACCATTTTGAAGTACTGGCAGTGTACTCGTAGCAACATGTGAATATTTTTAATTTATGTTCAACCCTGTCTTTGTATCTTGATGAACTTCCTATTATTTGAAAATGGTACCACTATAAGCAACCAAACGAATGAAAAATCCTCACATTAGGAACTCCAAATACCAACGTACAGGATAGCCCGGGACTATATTCTCACAAATGCAACACGTGAAACTCGTATATAATCTATCAAAACAGCCAAATACATGCACTTAAAATTCTTTGGAGTAAAAATCGAGTCTTCACGAAAAGCAGCTGACTAAAAATATTGTGGGGACATTATGGTCCTTCAGGTCTTAAACTAACAATTAAAATGTCAATAGATACTCGTATATTGATAAATATTCTTGCTTGCTTTGTGAAACATGTACTTAATCACGATTGTCTACAGCGAGGAATTTAAGCATAGTTCTTTTGAAATGAGTGTGTGTATATTTCATGAGAATGCTTCGCATAACATGTATGCATGATGTAATGTAAGCTTAGGTTTGATCTTATTTGATATAGACTGGTTGCCTACTGTTATAACAGCGAACGGTAAAAGACGAATATAAGAAACATCGAAATTTCAAAATAGCGCAATATGCAATGCTCGAGTGTTGTGCAGAGCTAAGTACATACTCGTATTAATATTTCATCCCAACATTTTAATATGGCCATGTTTCCTTTAGTCTACATGTATAGTTGTTGAATTTTTATACAAATGTGTCTCCTGTAAGGGAGCAGTAATGCAAAAATTGTACCCTTAAAATAATCCAGTGGCAAAATGAAGTAGGATCGACATGTTCAATAACTAGGTTAAGTGAACCAAAAATCCAAAGTGAGTAAAAGATGAAGTTTGAAAAGCACAAGCTGATCAATAACCGATTTGTTATAAAAGCAAGAAAAATAAAGACTATGTCGTCATACTATTAAAAAGAAACATTTCGAGATAGAATTGCGTTTACGGTAAACTACGTTATGGCAGCTTTATGGAAAAAATGGTGTCATGTCTCATGAATCATTAAAGAATTAAGAGCGGAATGAGAAGAACCTATGTAAACTGTACGTGTATTGTGAGCTGGCAGCAGACGACAAAAACTTACGAATCAGTAGAGATAGATAAAGAACACTCATCTGCTAATGCAACCAAATGAAATTTGTGAGTCAAATACGTGTGCATTGAACGAGCATCTAGTTAAATTTTCGGTACAATAATTTCTAGATGGCAAGTCAGAATCAAGGCTCAATGATGATAGAAAATTGACTACTACAATTTTAAAGAGCAATAGGCCTATACTGAAGATAGGAAAGAAAAGTCATAAAAGTTACAACACGCAGTTGGTGACTTTCTTCAAGGACTCCCATTCCACATCTCTGGAGTCAAATACGGCCTTCGGATCGTTGAATGATGTGGAGAAGCTCCACTGAGATGGAGATATTGGACATCAAGCATTCTATACGAACAGAAGCAACATATTAATCAGAGGCTTATCCTGTGGGGGCGTGGGGATTCTGTGGGGATACCCACAGGTTTTTCTGTGGGTATGGGGTGGGGATTCAAATATCAATCCCCACGGCAACCCTGACAATCTCTTCATCTTATGCATCGAAGATAACGATTCTTCAAAATCATTCGGCAGCTTTCCAGCAGCTGTTGAAATCGATTGTTAATTTCAAAGCTCTGACTCCACCAGCTGACCAAGCTCTTCAGGAAGCGATGGGCGGCCGCTTCGATGTTGAGCACAAATGAGCCACGGGTTTCAACCAAACGCGCAAAGTTGATAAACTACAAGGATCTTTGCATTATTAATTTTCTCTCTCTCTCACACACACAGACAGTTTACGGGTTGATAACAACCTTTAACCATTCTAGCGTGTATTTCTGCATCCGAGGGCTGCATTGCCTCTTTGCGCGTTGCCTCTGAAATGATGACTAATCTGATAGCTTTGACATTGCGTCTATAAATAGACAAGTAGAAGTGTATAAAAGTGCAGCCAAAAGTAGTGGTATGCATCGATACTGCTTGCCTAGTGGTGTTTGAAAATGTATATCTTTAAAATCTTCTATGCCCTTCGTGCCAGAAAATCAGATATCGAATTTTCATAGGAAGTATTCTATTTTCTCTCGAAATCAATATTTGATTGGATTGTGTGGGCAGTGGAAAAAAGTGCAGCCATAAGGAGCAGCAGACATTAGCTAAGCCTGCTTAGAGGTATTTGAAACTGTGTACCTCAAGATGCTGCTATGCCCTTCTTGCCAGTTAATCATAGATATCGAAACTTCATAATATGCATTCTATCTTTCTCCAGAAATCAAAATTTGATTGGATTGTGTGTGGTAAATATAAAGAAGTGCAGCCATGGGAAATAACATGCATTGTCTATGCCTGCTCAAAGGAATCTAAAAATGTATATCCTTGCAACCTTCTATGCCCTCATGGCCAGAAAGTCATAGATATCGAGCTTTCATAGTTGGTAGGCCTATTCTGTGTGGCTTTATAAATGAACATTTGAACGAATGATGTTTGGTTCGCGAAAATGTGCAGTGAAAAGTAATGATATATTTCAAATTTGCTTGATTAGCATTATGGTAGGAAAGCCTGACGAAAAAGCTGTAGTAGAGTTGTGATCACAAAATTAGATTCATCTGCGCGCGCTTCGGTTTCCTAGAAAGGAAGAATTGTATGCAACTGTGACTCTTCTATAAAAGGTACATGTTGAAATATACAGAAGTCAAGAGTCCAGTGCGAAGTTCACTTTTCTATTGAAACACATATTCAAATGTTTACAATCCATGATAACATATATATTTAGTACAGATAAACATCAAAACTCGCCCTTTCTTTCGAAAAGAGTCCAATCACTAATGGAGAAGACAGCAAAGAGGCTGAAAAGGCGAACACTCATAAATCAATCACTTAGTGAGAATCACACCATCACTATACACAGCGATGTCACTCGATTAATGAGACTCACTATCACTGTCGACATTAATGTCACTCGAGGTCATCTCAAAGTCTCGGAAGCGCGACGGCGCCCTGCGGCTCCTCTGTGGTCTTGGATTTCCTCTCTCCTGATTTCGCGTTTCACCAGTCCTTCCTGTCTGTGGTCGGTCTTCACTTCTTGCACCTTCCTCGTTCACTCGATCCCATCTCCTTTCGACGGTCGGCGATAGTCGTTCACTATCGAGTATGATCCGTTCTTCCGCCTCCTCCGTTTTAGTTTCGGACATCATACGATTCTTGACGGGCAAAGGTGATAACCTAGCAGTCGACTCATTCTTAATCCTACCCCCTTCCTTAACCATGACTGTATGTCTATCAACTTGACTAACAACTTCAGCCGTAGTTCCTGGTGCCTCAAGTTTCTTGACTATTGGAGATTTGACAAGTACTTCTGAGCCGGGAGGGAATTGCCTATTTTCATAACGTCTATGTGCATCTGCTCTATGCCTACGCTTAGCAATGTTCTGCGCGGCAGAACCGAAGGACCGAAGGTATCGGTCGCTAAGGGGTGGGAGTGAGAGGTCCTTGACTCTAAAGGCTAAAAAAAGCTCGCTAGGTGTGTACCCTGTTGTTGCATGTATGTCATTTCTTATTGCCATTAAGGCGGTCGGCAAAACATGTCTCCAGCTACTGCTTTCCAATCTTTGTTCGAGTAACAAACATTTAAGCTTCTTCTGTAGCGTCCCGTTAAACCTTTCGCACAAACCGTTTGAGCTAGGCCTGTAAGTATTCGTAAATAATTTCTTAACTCCGAAATTGCGTAAATAGTTCAAAAATTCCTTGCTTCTGTATTGTGTGCCATTATCAGACAGGATAGCGTCAGGAAACCCATACCGTGAAAAGAAATCCCGAAATTTATCAATAAGCGTTCGTGCAGACATATCCCTCACTGGGTAGGCCTCAGGAAACCTAGAGAAAGCGTCCATGATTACCAAAATATATTGATAACCTCCATCTGATGGAAGCGGTCCAATGTAATCTGTTGCAATCATTTGAAGAGGGGCATCTAAAAGGTATGGCTTCAGCTGCGCGTTCACGAACTTAGGTTTAATCATTGAACATATTCTACAATGTTGGACAAAGTGTCGCACGTCTTGCCGGAGGTTTGGCCAAAAATATGTGCTCGTCGCCTTCTGTATCATGTTCTCTATCCCCTGGTGTCCATAATGCAGTGCTGTCAAGAGTTGAGTTCGTTTCCGGGGAGGAATTAGGAGTTTGTCTTTCACGTAAATAATTCCATTCTTGATTGATAAATCATTCTTACAACACCAAAGCTGCTGGGACACTCCATTTGGTTGGCGACTGTCATTTCTATCAATTGCTTTGAAAAGAATCTTGAATACTGGGTCATCTTTCTGGGCCCTTCTGATAACATCAACCTCAACCGAAACTTCTCCATCTTCATCTACCTCGGCAATCGAATAAACTCGTGATAACGCATCCGCTACAACATTTTCTTTCCCTGGAATGTATTTAACATCATAGTCAAACTCAGAAACCAACACTCTCCATCTATGAACTTTGGAACTGACGCTATCTGCTTGTAAAAGGTATTTCAAGGGTTGGTGATCTGTTAACACCGTGAATCTTTTCCCAACTAAGAAAGATCTCAGCCTCTGCATGGCCCATACAATCGCGAACGTCTCCTTATCGATAGTACTCCAACGTGTCTCTGTCTCGGTGAGCTTCTTCGATGCGAATGAAACTGGCTGTCCAGCTTTGGTCATGAGGCAAGCCCCTACACAATCATTTGATGCATCTGTGCTCAACACTAATTCCTCTTCAGACCTCGGGAGGATCAAAACGCCATCAGACAATTGATCTTTGAGCTTATTAAATGCTAGTAACGTCGCATCTGTCCATGTGATTTCTTTTCCTGATGCCAAATCGTGCAAATCTTTAGAAATTGAGGCAAAGTCTCGGACGTAATTTCGGAAATAATTGCACATTCCCAGGAAACGCTGTAACTCTTTCGGAGTTTTCGGCGTTGGGAACTGCCTTATGGTTGTCGTCCTCTCTGGATCGGGGGTAATTTTCCCGTCACTGATCTTATGGCCTACATGTAGGTATGATACACTGCTTTTATGGAAAGAGCATTTCTGCATGTTCAAGCTTAAATTGCTATCTTGAATTCTTCGTAAAACGTCGGATAATGCCTTATCATGATCTGCTTTATTCTTGGCGTGAATGAGGATATCATCAACATATACTGACACACCTGTTATATCGTGGAAGAGTTCATGCATTACACGCGTGCAGTAACTTACGGCATTTTTGAGCCCAAACGGTAGTCTCCGAAACTGGTATAAATTGCCGACCGCATAAAATGCGGTTTTCTCCTTATCTGATGGGTGTAGCGGCAGTTGGTAATAGAACTGTGAAACTGTAGTGAAACTGTGTGAACTGTAGAGAACACACAACAACCTTCTAAACGCTGCAAAAGTTCCTGTACATTTGGAATCGGGTAAGCATCACCTTTAGTCAGGCTATTCACCGGCCTATAATCAATAGCCATTCGATAGCCACCTGAGCGCTTAGGGACAATAACCGGAGCATGCCTCCAAGGGGACCTAGATGCCTCGATGATACCGGCTTCCAATAGCTGTTTCACCTGTTCCTTGCATATTTGATAGTTCCGAGGGCTCATGGACCTTACTTTGCACTGATGTGGGAGCGATTCTGGACTGACCTCAATGACTGGAGACGGCTCTTTTGTATAACAAGCTCTGCCAAGTGGCTTATCAAAAACATCTGGAAATTCAGACAAGGTTTTTGGCAACAAAGTCAGAATCAAATCAGGTCCTTCTTCATTTAGCTGGATTGATCTGAACCTTCCAAGTAAATTCATTCCTATCAAACAGTCACAAGGTAGGCCTACTGACGAAGGTACAACATAAAACAAGATTTCATTACAATTTCCGCCTATTTTCAGAGGGCCGCTAATGGCCTTATCTAACTTCAAAATTCTGCCGTCAGGCAGAAGAGCCTGATGTCTAGCCTTTCGAACTCCCTTCTGAAGTCCTGCCTGATTTACAAACTCTAGTGACAATAAAGATATCGTGGCACCTGTGTCCACTATTCCCCGAACAGATATATCATAAAATTGGCACCCAACTTCCTTCAGCTCTCCTCTCTCAATGTCATCCAAATCCGAAATAATAAAAAGAGAGGCAATACGACTAGTCCCTGGACTGGAATCTCTCTTTGGCTGCTGCATGCGCAACAACTTAAAGCAGTTCCTCTTAATGTGACCGGGTCGCCGGCAGTAATTGCAGATGATTCTCTGGTCTTGTTCACTTCGGCGTGGCGAACTAAATCTAACACTTCGCCTAAAGTCACTGGACAACCTATTCTGTGGTGAATTACTGCGGGATCTGACAGCAAGAATTCCAGAATTTCTCGGCGCATGCTCAGTTGGCTTATCTCTAGATTTCATTTCCTCTATCTTCTCACTGGTACTTTCAAACGTGATTGCATGTGTAACTGCCTGGTCCAATGTCAGGTTGTTAATCGACAAAAGTCTCCGACGAAGTTCATCCGAATTGATTCCTAGTATCAACTGGTCCCTTATATTTTGGTTAACTACAGTATCAATTGTCTTGTTTTCAAAATCGCATTTTTTCGCGACAATATGCAACTCATTCACGAACGACGTGACCGGAGACCGGTACCTTGCTCAAGCTTCCTAAAACGATACCTCTCGTAAGTAAGATTGCACTTGGGAACAAAATATGAGTTCAACGCATCTATAAGCTTTCCATATGGATCTGTGCTAACATCATATGTTAACCCCGCGATTACTCTAACGGCATCTTCCCCGATGCAATTAAGAAGCAACGCGTGTTTCTGTGGAGAATCGAACTTGCAACTTATTTCTACTACACTGAGGTAGTTCTTAAAATTGTCTATCCTACGCTGAAACTCTTCTGGGGAACCTGATACTGACAGATCCTTAGGAGGTTTGCCTAAAACTGACATTTTCGAAAACCGGCTGAAGTTATGTCCTTTCTCATAAACAAATAATTCTATGTATATATATATCCTATATATAAATCAATTGTGCAGCCAGAAAATATAATCCTGCTCGTGACGCCACTGTGACTCTTCTATAAAAGGTACATGTTGAAATATACAGAAGTCAAGAGTCCAGTGCGAAGTTCACTTTTCTATTGAAACACATATTCAAATGTTTACAATCCATGATAACATATATATTTAGTACAGATAAACATCACAGCAACCTTAATATCGAAATGGCACATCACAGATAGTCCATGAGCCAGATAGGAAATTATTCAATTTTGGCAATACCAAGAGTGGCAAAGCGTCATGAGATTTTCATGCTCACGAAATGAATTGTTTAAATATTTTCGCAATGTTTTCTATTCATGTCTCTGATATCATTATGGTTACACTAATAGCGGAATTTTAAATATCCCAGCTGCTATAAAATAAAGCTGATACCAATGTTGCTTTCCAGCTTAAACTTGGATATATATACATTAGTCGTTATCAGATCAACATCGTGTGATGTTAGCTGTATTTGCATTCAATAAAAATAAATTTTTGTTAGTTTGATGTGTTTTTACTTATAAGGGTTCTCCGGAATTTTTGTCATAAACATTAGAAGTAATGATGTCATCAACTAACTAATTCAATTCCAAGGTCGCATGATCATGTCATGGTAAAATGAATTTGTGGATGACGAACAATCCGCAATCTTGGAAATAGGACTGATTTTTTTAATCACTGTTGTTATTGACTTTTTAGCTATGCAGTGACACCGGCTGCGTCAGTACACTTTCGGTCACGCGGCTATTACACCGGCTGAGGAGGAACATTGTTCTTTCACACATTTTGCCGTTTCTGAGATTTGGGATACTCCGAATCACTCAATACAACATGAAGTATATATCTTCAATGAGTCTTCGATTGTTGTTTTTTTCTCTGGCAATTTTTTGATAGATTTAGAGAAATTTTAAGCGAAGTGAACCTACATCCTAGCGACTCCAAAAGACTCATGCAGAATTCACTGCAAAGTGATATGTTTTGCACATTTCGAGGTAATATATTACTCGCCTAGATGCTACAGTAGCCGTAAGAGCAACATTGCACCGGTCGCTCCGGTTGATTAACTGTATGGTAATTTTTGCCAAAAAGTGAGTTTTTCACACTAGTAGTAATAAGAGAAGTTAGTTTTGAAGTTCTTGCGAAGTTGATTTCTACTTACTTCTGAGTAGTAAGTGAGTGTTTTCAAAGGTACCTGCATCCTAGTGAAGACGTAGTGTCATGTGCTTGACCCACTTAGATACATCTAATACACGATTTGTCGAAAAGAAATGTGCAGAGTAACGTTCTGCTTCACCAAAGGCTATTATCATCAACTGCGTAATTTCCTATGCAATAGAAAGTGAGAATCAGTAAGACCTTAACTCTTCATGAAGGTTTGTTTTTTAAGAGGCAGAACATCGTATTAATCCTTTACATTTATTCATCGTCATCATAGTCAAAGTCATAAATAGAAACTTGTTCTTGGATTTCATTTCTGGTACTGAAATAGGAGCAAGGCAATGCCAATACTGCTAATGGTGCAGAAGGGTCCTCCATCCAATCAACTACCAAGCAACCTGCAAAACAATTTATGTATTCGATCCTGACACCAACCGAGATGTATTAGGTACATTTATTAGGTGTAATTTGCACTTCGATACTGACGCAAAATTAGATCATTATCAGTGAATTACTTATCAGTAAGTTCGTAATTTTCACCAATAGTAATCTACATGGGAAAACCTTGTAAAGTGTATTCGTTTATAAGGTAAACACACATACAGCAACTAAAAATTGGATTCAAAATATAGAAATGGTGAATTTGAGAGGATGGAAGAGAGTTGTTGGCCGAAAATGCTGCTGCACGAGATGATTCACGGAACGCGTTTTCGAATCACGTGGTGGCTGCAGCTACGATCAGTCAACAATCTACTCCCAACGAAGCAAATGCTGCACCTGGTCAAAGATCGACAGAGGTGCAAATCCTGCCGGATGGTCATGCGGGACAAAATCTGATATAGGCCTACACAGACCGTCAAATCAAGTCAAGAATTTGAAAAGCTTATAAATTAATCAGTTGCACATGATTGAATATAACAGAGATTACTTTCTCCACTTGATGAATCTCATTCGTTCTTGCTTCCCATCAATGACAAAGCAAGACTGTTCACAGATTTGGCTAAACACTATGGGCCATATGCACCAACAATAGCTTAACCAAAGATATATCCTATGGTTTGTTAACCAGTTGGTTTTCTTTTAACCCGAAGGTAAATGCACCAAGTTTAGTCATCGATGGTTAGTAACCCATCGACGGCTAATTTATCCAACAAGAATTGTGATGTTTTTCTATTTATAGTACTTACGTGATCATTCTGCGTCAGCTCAACAATAGTTTAGTCGACACTCGCAGCTACAGCGGACAGTTGAAAATCCCACATGAGCAATGACTAGTCGAAGGCAACAGCGCGCTAAGAACTTTACTCCGGCAGAATCAGCCGCCTTATTTGAGATCATTGACCTTGATCGTGCCACTGTTCTGGAAGATAAATCGACAAACGGGCCGATGGTGAGACGCAAGACGGAGTGCTGGAACGAAATATGCTCCGAGTTCAACGCCATGGGGCTGGGTATTCGAACTGTTTGTCAGCTGAAGGAGTATTGGAGACGCAAGAAGAAGGAGTTGAAGAGGGCACTATGTGAGACTCGGCGTGAAGTAAGAAGGACAGGTGGAGGCTTGGGAAAATCAGTGATGGGGCCACAGCTACAAAAATTGGCTCAGACAATTCCTCAAGAGACTTTAAATCCTCCCAGTGAATTGCTTAACATCTACGATTCCGACGCATTCATTCTCGCTGCAAACAGTGGTCAAGATATGACAACATATACAATAGATTCATCAGCAACCGATCTGCCACAAACTTCCGGCTTGAATAAGTCTCAAACAGGTATTGGTATTCATGCGACTAATTTGGAGGACTCGGCAGCTTCATCACTCTCAAGTGAAGACGTAGAAAATAATCCTCCTGGTCCGATAACGTCTCAACATGTCGAAGCGGAACAAATAAACGCGGGAAACATGCACAGATCCATGAACACTCGAAATAATTCACGACGCCGAAAGCGACAACCGATGAATGAATTCCAAAGTCGATTATTGTCTTTGGCGGAGACTGAGCATCACACACGAATGGAAATACTGAACTTGAAACTGCAATATTGGAGAGGAAAAGGAAATACATTTTCTTAAAGTAGTCTTGTGGTCGATGGTTTCTTTGTTTGACGTTATGTACATGTATACATTTTTGAAACTCGAATTTTGATGCTGTGATCTACAGTTACGTAATTCATCTTTGTAGACTTTTTTCAACCCAATATATTTTGTTGACATCAATTGTGTGTTTTAACTTGTACAAATTCTAGAGGTGGGTTGGAAAATGGAAAGATTTTAAATTTATTCTGATAAACAAAACCTGAAATTCACCATATCTAGCATAGATTCAGTCATTCAGAAATAAGCTGCTGATATAGTAGTTCTCCAATTATTGAATAGTTTTAGATGCGACAAAAATTATTTCGAAAAATATTGCAATTGAGAAATCTTGCAGAACTCAATTGACTCAACAAATGACTCCCCAGAGGAAAATTTAGACTAACAGACATAAACAAAATAGATTTACGGAGATGATGATTTATTCACGCATAGACAGATTCACAAAATACTACATTTCGGAAGATACAACATATATTCAACTGGAGCTGCTAAAGTAATTCACAACAACGGAATTCCGAACTGCATTTCCTCTTCGCTCATCAGGACATTCCATCGGTGTCATTAAATCCTCGCGTTCATCTATTTCTGATTTCTCGTCATCAAACTCTCTCTCGTTGCACATTATTGCAATATTGTGCAACACTGCTGTGGCGACGATGATTCTTGGACAATTTTCAATTTTGACCCGAAGATGCTTCAAACAAGAAAAGCGGCGTTTCCACACTCCAATACATCGTTCGACAGTACATCTTGCTCTCTTTTGACTTTTGTTGTAGGCCTCCTGTCCAACACTTGTGGGACAAAGGAACGGCGTGAGCAGTCCACTTGAACATCCATAACCAGAGTCACCGAGAACCCAGTAGCCTTGAGGTAGGGCCTCAGTAAAGTCACGTAGAGATGATTCGTTGAAAATACGCGAGTCGTGAGCAGAGCCATACCAGCGACTAACGATGTTTCTTATTCGTAAATCACTATCACACACAACTTGTACGTTGATTGAAAAATAGTCTTTTCTATTTCGATAGAGCTCCGAAACGGATGTTGTAGGGGCGTCTATTTTCACATGAGTACCATCCACAACGCCGACAACTCCAGGAAAATTGTGTTTTCGAAAAAATTCAGCGGCCATTTCTTGTCGTTCTTGAAAAGTTGGCAGTCGAATAAAGCGACGAGCAACAAGAGCAATGACATTGGACACTCGATGTACTATTCTACAGGCTGTAGATTGGTGTACACCGAAACTGTCGCCATCGATAATTTGGAATGTGTTCGCAGCAAAAAATCGTAGAGTCAGGAGCAACTGCATTTCAGGCGACACGGGATTATTTCTCTTGCTACTTGCTGTTAATTCTTCTCCGAATAGTTCGAGTAGATAATGAAACGTTGCCTTAGTAAAGCGGAATCGCTGCCTATAAAAGAAAGATGACAAATGAAAGTGATCGTATTTATTCGTAATAACCTACCGGCATCATCATACTTCCATCCATGATTGCTTGGATCCGGCACATAAGGTCTGTTCTCCAGAGCACGTCTCCAGATGCCTGCCTGATAATTTGATCGTCGCAGATGTTTTAGCAAGCAGTCTCTGCATGGAGGTAACTGGGTTGACTCAATTTCTCCTTTCTTTGAGCAGAACATCACATACCGCATTAGATTTATGTCGTTCGTGGTGGAAGATCTCATGTAGAGCTTGCAAACAAAAGACTCAATGGACTTCTGCAGTTCATCTGTGACAGGCCAAGAGGAGCCCAATGTCTTGAATGTCTTCTGGAGTGGTTCTTCTTGCCTAATAAGTTTAAGGGCACTCATTTTTCCCCTTCCAGCAAATACACTTGTTGTATCGCATCCTGTCAGTGAGTGAAGGCCTACAAGAGCTTCACATACTTCATCTCCAACACTTCTTGCCAAAGCTGTGAGATCAACGTACTTCGTTCTATTCTGAGTGCCACTTTTCTTGAACAAGTGTCATCGAATCTGGCTGCAGTGTGCTAGGACGAGAATTAATACATCCGTATCGTCGCTTACTTTAAGGACACGGTTGAATCCATTCAAATCAGCATGGTTTGCATGTAAAAACATGCGAGTATCTGCCTCTTCATGATTCGATGCAAGCTCTTCAACGTCGTAACACTCATTTTCGGTTATGCAGTAGCATATTTCTTCATCAGTAACAAAAAGCTGCTTGTTTTCTAGAAGGCATCGATATTCAGAACCTCTCCATTGGTTTACAATAAATGCCAATTGCACTTTCTTACTTTCTGAATTTTGCAGCATTCGTCTCCACTGAAATACTTTGTGACCTGGTGCAATATTTTTCCATCTATTGCCGTCCGAACCACGCCTGAATCTTTCGACCGTCTTAATTGACACATTGCGATAAACGTCGAATACAACATCAATTCGAAGGCTGTCACCTGCCTCTCGAAACACCTGATGAAAAAGAATACGCGCAATGTCTTCGAATACCTTTCCATCACCCATCATTTTTTGAACTATTGACATGCCATCAACAATGCAGGCATCGAATTTCACGTTCTCCGCAGCAGCTATCAGTTTTTCCAAATCACGTGCCAGAGAGGACTTATTTGTTTTTCTTAGTGAACCATCGGCATTTGATAAAGACCAAGGCATGGGTCCTAGCGGATGCTTAAGCACTTCTCTAAGGTCAAGGTTTTTGTTTTGTGATGCGATGATAAGTTTTCCAAAGATATTTCTGTCGGCTTTTAAAATGATTTCTTTTCCCTTACTTTGAGTGATTTTGTTACACTGACTCATATTTGCAAAAGTTTTCAGATTGCTTCGTTTTAATCTATCAAGAAACTTCGTTGTTGTTAGGTCTTCTAATCTCTCGCACTTGAATTTTTGATATGATTCTTCACCAATTTTCCCAGCATTAAGAAGGTCGCTAGCTATTTCTTTTGGAACATCTAAGCCTGATGAGATACTGACAATATCAGATGGAACCAGCAATCGCAAGGGATTAAGCCAACTGCTTTCCATAATCTCTACTAAAGTATTGACACTTGACCTATCCTTTGCGATTCTCGATGCTTGCAGATCTGGGTGAGTGAAACGATTACTGGAGTTTACTCCGACCATATTTCGCAGTTGCCGTAAATACTGACTTCTCATCTCTGATGTTAAATAATATCTGGCTACCGCCCCAGGTTTTTAGCTGAAACCTATTGTTCCACCCGACGTTTGTGTGTCTTTGTTCACGGTTTCTTCTATAGCCTGGTCAACAGGAATTCGTCCGAATGGATTGTGTTTTCCTAATTGAACAGAAAACCCACCTTGCATGAAGTCCGTGTAAATGTCTGGATGGTCGCTCTCTAAGTTAGTCATTTAAGCGAAATAGTAAGACAAGTATCTAGAGTAGTTGACTTTATCATACGCGAAACACCATGGGAGAATTGATCTTATCGCACTAAGGTGAAGTAACCAGTTGCCTTCTCTAGATGCTCTGATGAGACTCAGTAGGTTTTCAACCATGTCTACATACGTCATCCAAAATGCTGACAGTTCACCGTTCGATTGTCGAAGGAAAATAAGAAACTCAGAGAATCGCTTCAAACATTTTAAACATTCTTCTTGATTATTGATTTTGTTATAGAAATTTGAAAAATTGGATGACTCAAGAGTCCTCATATGACTCAACGTATGAACGGAGTTCATTATGTTGATGGATTGCCTCAATATCTCGTTCACGGTTGACATTTGAGTTGTTGGTGCATTTATAGTAGGCAAATAACCTATAGAATCCGGTAAAACAGAAATATTCTTTCGTGTAAGAATATTGAACCTTGTCCAATTACAAATATTTTTATTCAGTTGACTAGCCATCGACCAGATATGATTACAGAATCTTGAAAGACTAATGAAAGGTCTAGGTCATTGGTTTTTGTCTTTGGTGGATTCATTCGCCCACCGGCGTTATAAATTGGAAGCGTCATACTCATCACATCAACATTCCTTGCTTTGGTTTTCGGAACAAGTGGCAGGGAATTTTCGTTTTCGAAATCTCCTGACATTGTTGCTTGAACAGCTATTCCATTTACCCGATGTGAGGTACCTTCTCCGCTTAATGTTTCCTCCAGTCTATCAATGTTGTCCCAAGCTAAAGTTGTGAACACCCCCTTTTTAATCGACTTCGGTAGCGGAACTGAATCTCCTACCACCAACTTTTGAAGACAAAGTGCTGTATCTATTTCCTCTAATGTGGAATAAGAAACACCATGGCCAAGTCTGTTCAACATGCTGATCAACTCAATATTTCCTGTCAATGACTTCACAGCAAACGGTAAAATGATGTGTTTGGCTGGCTTAACTTTGCCGTGAGTTATAGCGTACACTATATCTTGACTAAAAGATGAAGTCAGTCGCTGAATTCTAGAACAATTGAAAGATTCTTCGCAATCGCTATCAGTGCAACCTGTGAGGAGTATTTTCAAAAACTTCAATAATGAGTGGGGCCCATGTTCCATTGATTCTAGATCTGATACTTGTGGAGGCCATATTTGCTCAACATTGAAGTTACGAACATCATCTCTGATCTCTCGTGCACATTTGGAAATACTGGATTCTGTGTTCTGTGCTTTGTGTTTGTGCAATTCCTCAATAATCTCGAACCATTGCTTAGCTAAGCTATCTCTGGATAAGCTATCAGGATATACCAAAATCGTCCATTTTCCTTAGCCACAATGCGCAATACTTCGACAAACTCTGTTTCAATTCTGTTTCGCAGCTGTTTCTTAGTTGATTGCCTCATTTCCTCTTGACCTAAGTTCCTCATTTCTGATATCAATATATTCGTCTGATCTGTAAATGGTATGACAGTGGGATAAACAATAAGAGTCTCACGAATGGACTTGAAAACTTTTTCAAAAGCGGCTTCCTCTGCTTCATAATATGTTGAATCTATTTCTGCCACCGTTGCATTATTTTGACTATGCCTTGTTTGCAAGCACTTTGTATAAATTCGGTAACATGATCTGTGATAGTGTGCTTCGGCAGCAACAAGTTCACGGCTTACAATAGCTAACACTCTTGAATCTTCTCTCGCTGTAGCTGCACGCCTCACTGAATCATCTGCTCTTAGCTCTCTACACTTGGTTAAACCCTCTCTACTTTTGGAACCCTTTGCATACTTGTCACTGTGGATCTCCTCTACAAGATCTTCTGATTGTTTCACTTAAAGATGTACTTGGAAGACTCGTTATGTTTCAGAATCATCAGTGTAAGCTTCAATTGATTCTGACTCACCTTTAGCTAAAATGCCATCGAGAGTTTTCTTCATGGTGAATATACTGCGACATTTCCTATGATACAAAATGAGAGGAAAGCTATCGTCTGGACATTCACTTGCTAGTTCAAGTATTGGCGTGTGGTTCCTTATTTCTGCGGCTCTTAGAATGGTTCTCCATGACTCAATACTAGCAGGTGCGACTAAGCTACCTCTATCATCTGAACAGTGTATAGCACAAGATAGTTTTGGACGTTTGAACTGAAAATCTGTATCAGACGAACTTGACATACTGAAAAAAAATCAATTAGATAGAATTTCTAGATAGATTGTAATTGATATATCTCGATTAATCGAGGAAAAAGGAGCAAACCACGTGGTTTTTAGAAATCAGCTGTTCGGAAATCCGATAAAATATTTAGTATTTAAATTAAAAACGATACTACTTAAAGTTTCACCTTCTGGGGAATTTTAGAAGATTCTTCTATTCATATTATGTATTTTGTACATGCGAAATATACAGAAGATGCAAGCCTATTGGAACCATGACTATCATATTCTTCAGTTGATCACATACCTGGGTCAAGTTAAATCAAGGAGGTATTGATCAAAACTCAATACTGAATGCATTAACACTAAATATTAATTCAGTATTTTATTGCATTTTGACTTCAAACAACTATACATATTGTACTCAACCTCCAAAATCCAATCATAGCTTCCAACGCCTAAGGACACATCAATGATTTTTAAACGTCAGTTTCCTTTCACAACCAGACATTGGTATTTGGCAAGACTAGATGCAAAGAAGAATGCCTGGCTCGGAACAATCAGCGATCACGAGTCTCAAATTTCCTAAATTATGTCTCCTCTCTTAAAAAAAGTGATTTGATTATTTGTGAATAAATATAAATGTTAATAAATAATTTTAACATTATTGAATATTTATCAAAGTTCATATTATATTTATGAGCGTCAAAAATATGTCAAATTCCAAGAAATCGTAGGCGAAAATATCCGCGACAAACATTTGCAACTGCTGGTCTATGGCTACCATTTCAAATGGGTTATCATGGGCGATGTTGAAGTACATTCAGTTTTCGAGTGTTCAGGATAAAAATATTTTTGCCACCATTTACATTACCAATTTTAGACTCGGCTCATGGACTAAGAATTGACAAATTGCTCCTTCTCGAATGGATGATTCGTGTATCGCTTGCTATTGGAAATGGCAAACAATAAGCTGTCAGCAGGGGACACCAGAGCCAGTGAGAGATGCATGCGTGCGTGCTGTGATATCACTTCGCACACACCAAAACACACATCGACGCCTGGCTTCGAATCAATGTATGCACTATACAGTGAGCAATGCCGAGGAGAGAATGTGAAATCATCAAGTGAACTAATTTTCGTGCGCCTGCTACTTTCTTTAATAATGATCGGAAGGGCCAACATTATGGAAAAAAACTTGTGGGCAATGATCTGAATTTTTCGAATCTGAAGGAATTTTGGCAATCGAAGCACTATGCTGCAACTCACATTAATCCGCAAGCGACGCACGACTTTTTTCCTATCTCTGAAAGGTATTAGGAATTCCTTCTGCACATATACATGTAGGTTCCTCTATGTGCCGTCAGTTTCGTATTAATGAAAACACTTCTAGCAAACCGAAGCAGATAAACAAAATATTTAATTCTGTGGTTGTGATTGCTTTGATGCTTTCCAAAACGCGTCCTTCAAGAAACATGAAGCAGAAATCTACCGAGAAGTTTCGGTAGTACAAGGGAGTGACTGAAGAATACTTTGTACGATCACTTTTCACAAAAGCGGCTAAACAAAATTCGGTGAAGACACCACCGAAAATTGAAATCTCGCAAGCAACTGCAGAAGTGACAAGGATATACAGCCATGGCCAAAAGTCACCGGACACTGACATTTTTATGGATATTAGTTGAAATATTCGGCGCATCGCTTCGATACTCTAGAATAATATGTTTGTATCACTGCGTCATCTACCAACAGTAGCAAAATTTAAATCAAATTTCATTAACCCAACCTTTTTGAGCAAATTTACGTTTTGGCCATAAGTCACCGGACAACCAAAATGTGAACATTCATTATTTTAACTGGTCCATATTTTCTGATGTAGGAACTCAATAGCTCCGTTGTTTGCTGTTTCCTATTCTTCAAGCACATCATTTTCAATAACCGAAAAAGAAAAAATTCAAATTTCAAATTTGAAAGGGAACGGCGGCTTGGCCAAAAGTCACCGGACACTTTCTTTATCAGCTTAGTGAAAAACATGTTCTTTAGACCATTTCTGTGATAGGTTATTGTGTTTAATCTAATGGAATCTTTTCACATGCTAAATAATATCTATGAAAAACATCGTTGTTATGTTAGATTTTCATAAAGTGATAATATTCAAATATGACTTTAAATTAACTAGACCCGAACTTATTCAAATGAAATTGATTGGGAAATAAATTTATTTTAAAGTTAATCAAATCTAAGTAGACTGTTATTTGACTGTTTTGTTTAGACTGTTTTGTTTTGTCTTTGAGAAATCCCGATCTACACCCATTTACTTTGATCTACACAAATCAAAATATCGTTTTATGGAAAAACATTTCTATTAGGTTTCTACATCAGGATTCGAAAATAAACAATCCATCACGAATTTCAGTACCTGGTAGGAAATCCCTTCGCCTGAATCACTGATCTCAGTCGTCGTTGCATGCTGTCAACCAGTTGTGTGCAAGATGCGGGGGTGATGACATGATGCCAAGCTTGAATGATGGCAGAAATGATTTCTGATCTGGATTTTGGGGCCCTCTCGTAGATTACACGTCCAGTCCAACAACAGCCCAAAGATTTTCAATGGGATTGACATCTGGACTTTGACCAGGCCAATCTTGGATGTGCTCCACCTCGTTCCTTGCGAGCCATTCTTTAATAGTTTTCGCCCGATGACATGGGGCATTGTCATCTTGAAAAATTGCTCCTCCTTCGGGATAATACTCTTGTCGAGTACGAAGCAGCTCATTCTGGAGAACGTCAAGATAAACTTTCTGGTTTACCCTCTCACCATTTTCAAATATTCTCAGCCTGCCAACGCCTTTGTTGGAGAAGCATCCCCACACCATCACACTGACAGGATGCTTAGTCGTCGCCATTGTGCACTTTGGTAGGTAGCGTTCTCCGATTCTTCGTCTGACTCTGAGCGACCTTCGATTACCGTGTAGATCAAAGGACGATTCATCCGAGAATATCACTCTTTGCCAGTACTCCGGGCCTTTCTCAACATACTTTTGGGCAAACAAAACTCTTCGACGCCTTTGAAAGGCATTCACGAAAGGTTTCTTTGCTGGTCGTCTAGAGCTGAAGCCTGCGTGTTGTAGTCGCCTTCTGATGGTTTGCTCACTCATTGAAGCTCCGAAGTCTCCGAGGGTCGCCTTGATTTGCTTCGAAGACAAAAATCGATTTTGTTCACAGCGCCGAATAATCACTCTGTCCAGTCTTTCAGATGAACGTCGAGGGTGACCCGTTCGTTTCTTTGTAGGAGAACCATGACCTGAGGGATTAGCAAGCCAACGACTTCTTATGTCGGAAACTGTTGATTTTGGGACACCCACTTTGACAGAGATTTTGCGAATGGCGTAGCCTTCTTTCAAGAGAGTCACAATCTCAGATCTCTTCTTCGGTGAGACTTGCTTTCGCATCGGCATCACTTTCGTTAGACGATCACTTCACTTGCACAGTTCAGTCAACTTTTGAGAATGAAATGATTCAGATTTGTGACATGAACCTTGAATTTGAATTTTGAATCGGAAGTCGAGAGGTAACATAGAAATATGATTGCATGTCAGGCGTCTCTCAAGCAAACCTGAAAATTGCAATAACTTAGTTCATAGAAAGCGAATCCCTGAAGTGGTGTAGAGTGCTGTACTGCGGTTTGACAGACAAAGCAAAGTTCAAGGTGGGATGCAAAATAGACCATAGAAAGCCAACATCTCATACGTGCAGCTGGAAGGCACATCAACATTGTAAAAACCTGGAAACTCCGCAAAAAAGATGAAAATGTGATGTCCGGTGACTTTTGGCCAAGCCGCCGTTCCCTTTCAAATTTGAAATTTGAATTTTTTCTTTTTCAGTTATTGAAAATGATGTGCTTGAAGAATAGGAAACAGCAAACAACGGAGCTATTGAGTTCCTACATCAGAAAATATGGACCAGTTAAAATAATGAATGTTCACATTTTGGTTGTCCGGTGACTTATGGCCAAAACGTAAATTTGCTCAAAAAGGTTGGGTTAATGAAATTTGATTTAAATTTTGCTACTGTTGGTAGATGACGCAGTGATACAAACATATTATTCTAGAGTATCGAAGCGATGCGCCGAATATTTCAACTAATATCCATAAAAATGTCAGTGTCCGGTGACTTTTGGCCATGGCTGTATTTTCGTGTTGATGTTGCGTTTGCGTATGCCATGGCGGCTCAACTTTAATAAAATAGGTATCATAATCGTGTCTAATAGCCAAAAGTTGTTCTAGACATGCCATTGCTTTTTATTACATATGTTTGATATACAAGAAATGAGAGCAAGGTTTGATTTGAATCATTGCCGGAGCTACAAGCACTGATGAAGTTTTTTCAGGCTAGACTGCAAGCGTTTTTGGCTTTTTAGCCGTCACCAGTATGCCCTATTGTAAAAATCAGCAAATGTTAAAATCGGTAGGTGGATGTGCTTGGAAATCCGGCAGCTCACCTTTGTGTGTTCATGAAGCGTAAACATGAATGAGCTATTTGCATTGGTCTTTGTAAATTTCAAATTTTGGAAACGAGCTCTAGGAAAGGAGGTTTGTACTACATGTATTTCATTAATTGCTGATGTCTGTAATTAGGATGATGACTTGTCTGCATATGAGTTATTGATTCTTTACAGGCATACTGCACTGATGACGGCTAAAACTCAAGACACTTTAGTGTTTCCAGTAATGGATTGTATCAAATGTTGCTTTCATCTCTTGAATATTCTCCTTTCGTGGTATTGGCATCATTTCATATGAAAAGGGATATTAAGTTGCATGGCGTCTGTAAAGTGTAATATTTGAGCACAAAATAGAACTCAGTTTCCTCATATTGGGATAATGCTATAGTTTTTAGTCGTCAATTTATGCTGTGCGACATCGGTTAAAAAATATTTTCTTTATGTAATGTGGCGGATTCTCTCAGTGATAGTTTCAAAGTTGTTGATGCAAAAGCAGTTAACGACTCAATGCTTTATTTCTTAAATTATTGATGATTCAATGGAAAACAGTTGTTGAAACTACACCATGGTTTGCCAGGAGAGGCGGTCTCATTTTGAAAATCTCCCATTTCTCGACGGTTTCTCATGTAGTTTTGTACAAAATTTTCGAGAATCATGGTTTGAAAATCATACGATTGGCCCTTTTCGAGAAAATTGCAAGAATTCAAAATGGCGGACATGAAACTGAAACTGCATTCTGGGGCTATTAAAAAAGTCTCAAATATTTCGTCAACAGCTTTCTATGTGATTCCACCCGCTCTTTTCAGTTATCACTGTTGGAATATTCTGCAGCTAGCACTTTTCGAGAAATAAGATAACATTCAAAATGGCGGACAGGAAAATCGAAACTGCAGTCTGGGCCTCGGCTTTATGGTGCAATATGAATCATTTATCAACAACTTAAGTCTTCGAAGTCCTGATAATCTTTTAAAATTTCTTGAAAGTGTCATGCTAGCCGGTGTACAAACCAAAACATGTGAATCGGTGTTCTGCGTCAGATCGATCAGACCTGCAAGACTTGTTATTAATGGATTATAAATGTTGATCGAGTCCCAAACTTCAGTTTCGGTTTTAAGTCCGCCATTTTGAATTTTTCTTAGCTCTCGAAAAGTGTTAGCCGCATGATATTCCAATAGCGACAAATGAAAAGATCGGGTGAAACCACATAGAAAGCTGGTGACGAAATAATTGAAACTTTTTTTAATCTAGCCCCATAATGTAGTTTCGGTTTCATGTCCGCCATTTTGAATTTCCGCTATCTTCTTGAAGAGGGCTAGACGCATGATTTTATAGCAATTATATTTGAAAAGAGCGGGTCTGATTACATAAGAAACTATTTGCGAAATAAATGGGAATGTTTAAAATCCAGTCCACGAATGCAGTTTCGGTTTCTGTCCGCCATTTTGAATTCCTGCAATTTTTTGACAATGATTTTTTGACAATGATTTTTGAAAATAGTGATTAAAATTACGTAGGAAACTGCTGAGAAAATACTTGGAATTTTTTTTTGATCTAGCACCAGAATGCATTTTCGGATTTTTGTCTGCCATTTTGAATATTGGCAGTTTTCTCGAAAAGGGCTAATCCAAAGTGCTAAAATGTGTCAAGTGTGCAATCAACTCATTGCTTAAATGTAATTTTTTGGCGACATGTCCGACATCTTTTTTCTCCCCGATGATTTTCAGAAATTCATGTTTACCAAATTCCAAAAAGATGCTGTGGCTAAAATTTTTGGTAACAACTCAATTTTCCACCTGATTTCCACATGAAATTCGTCAAACGTTTCATCTTTCTTGCCAAATTTTGCTGATGAACATGTCATTTCTAAATGGTATGGTTTTATACATGAAACAGTGGAGAAATTGCATTGGTGCTTAGATATTGCTTATCTACATATTGAGGATGCATCGGATCCAAATATTTCCTGGAATCAGAGGAAAGGAATCCTTGATTGCTATTTTTGTAATGTTTTTGCTTATGATGGATTTGTTACGTTTCACCTCACCGTGAAGGTCAACTCAGTGTGGTAGAAGCACGTGACCATTGTATGAGTCCTAAAACAACACAGCATGTTCTTATTTTAGCTACCTGTAAAGTCTCTGTGCACAAAAAAACGGTGTAGCAAATTCACCGTCATGAGAATTGAACGAGATGCTCCCACACAAATAACTCGACGTTTACACTCTCATGACGTCATTCCGAATCGTTGTCTGACTGCTGTTATTAAAGAGTGAAGCAGGCAGCGACAGACAGTGACTCAATGAGACAGTGAACAACAGACAGAAAGACGCATGATTTTATAAATTTTGCAATGAAAGAATCATTCCAACCTTAGCGTGAATTGGCGTCTGGTAAGTTGTTGGTAATGATAGTAGGTTTAGTCAACTTAAATCGTCAAATTTGCGCAACACCTAGTGAATAGTCACCACATCTAATACAGTTGATGTCCCATGAACACGGTTCTATATTTCAGCCAGTAGGAGGACAATTTTTTGGAGACAAATCATTGATGTACATGGCAGGGATGCGGAGTCCTATCATTTTGGTAGGGACTCCGACTCCGACTCCGGGTGGCAAGTATATAAAGCCTAGATTTTTAAATAGACTAACAACTTACATCATAGATAATTATAATTATATAATAATATATAATAATAATAACTAATTATAGGCTTACCTGAGCCTATTTTTAGTAATTACTGTTGCATCAATTATCAATAATTTTCGATGAGAGTTTATCAAATATCGCTTTAAGCTGAATGCATACGACTCGGCTCCTCCCATCTTGTTGATGTGTGCTTCACACGGTTTTTCTCCAGTCTCTACCAGGCAAGAAAATCCCCATCCTTCACCAAAAAATATGAGTACACTTTCGATTTTAATGTGCACTTTGGAGGAGCCATCACGTGAGGATAAGAAGTAATGTTCTCAAGCAAACTAGTATTTCATCTTCGTCTCTGATGTGACCTTTGGTGCGTAGGTGTGATCGAGGCTAGGAGGGCTTGCATTCTCTATTAAATCGCCGAGTGAAAAGACAATCATTTTTCACTATCACGGTTCATTCCCTCAACTATTACAAGCTTTGCATGCACTGCTGTCTCTGTACTGTTGTTTGACGGAGAAAGTTGACATCAAAACAGTGACAGCCATATGCACGAGAATAAATAATTTGTTTGCATTATATTTCGGGTCTAGTTATAGGCCGGAGTCCGACTCCGACTCCAGCAAAAATGATAGGACTCCGACTCCGCATCCCTGGTACATAGTCCACCAAACCTCATTTACGACGCGGCTCATTGTTGACTTAGATCCCATTCATTTAGTGGTTGATAGGTAGCACAAAAATTATAACACAATCAACTGGATCAGTAAGTCGGTAAAATTTTTTAGCATGCAATGAAGCTAAAAGCAACCATCATAAATTCATACGGTGCATTAATTTACGCCATGTCAATTATGGAACAATTTAATAAATTCGGCAAAAATTATCCGATTCAACCCAGTTGACCACATGAATATTATAAGAATGTCTTATTACTTTATGTTATGAAAATAAGCAGATCTAATTCAATTAGCAAAAATAAAGTTGATTTTTCATTACCAACTCAGGGCCTGATTTGTTCTAGGGGTGGTCCGATTACTGATTTTGATAATCGGCCGATTACTGATTAATCGGTGGAAGGTAGCCGATTAATCGGGCCGATTATTCCTTTTAAATTCGTCTAGAATCGATGTTTTCCATGTACTAAAAGTGCATATTTAGTTAAAGAAAACTTAGTAATAGTAAAGTTCACCAAATAAAAGATGGACCAGGTCGTGAATGTTCCATGCAAAAATACTTTGCGATGCTAGTCTATCCCTACATAGAGTTAATTCTCATCAAAGGCTTTTGATTAGATTCTACGAGTAGCAGGCTACTTGTACTCGTAGAAGTAGTATTGCTGACCGAAATATACAGCAAGAAGTTTATTTCATGTGATTACGTAAGCTTTCATTCCAATCAAAATCACATCGATAATCAGAACCCTTAAAATAATAGAGACGCTGATCAACCGATCCATTTTCCGACCAATGATAGCATGAAATGGCAGAAACCACCCTTGTTATTATGTCGAAAGTGTCTAAAGTGACTGCTATACTATAGGACTCCACTTTGATAGATGATAATTTCATCAGTTATTTACGGAAATTAATACAAAATGAAAGCCGATATTCCACGCTGGGATTCGAACCCAGATATTCTACTTGCACAAGTGAGTGCTGCATCACAAGGCTATAACATCAGCTGGTCAGCTGCAAAGCGAATGGTTGTACGTCGCAGTTAACCAGAGACAAGATAGTGACATGGCCAAGGACTACTTAGAATTTGAAAAGCATGAAAAGTTGAGATCAGCGCTTCTTCCAGAGTGGAAACCGAATCCTGGCCTGGATTTTTGAAAACTCAACCTGTCGCTCGCTCTTATGATTATTTTCCTTGCCGTTGATGCGCAATCGAGTATCATTGGCGCGGTTTGCAATCATGTCTATCATGGTGAACGCTAAAATCATTATTTCTCCGAGATATGACAGAATTTTCCAGGCATTTTATCGCCGAGATAATTTATTGATAACATGGAAATTTCCTTGACTGGTGCGAGTCATATTTACAGTTTGAAAAACAGGCACGCGTTTGCATGTTTCGAATTATGAATACGTAGCATCTACAAATATGAAATTATGCATGTTCACTTGCACATATACATCAAAAATTGCATTCAGTCGTTGGCTATTTACATTTGCTTTTAAATGCTCATATGCCTTTGTTCTGATCAAGAAGACATTTGAGTGAATCTTGATAATGCTATATATAATAATTGATTATTCAATCATAATTTGCGCATATATTCAAATGGCTATTTCAAATCAGAGAATGGGAGAATTCAGTTGTTTTCAATCATTGGAATGATAAAAAGAAGTCATTTGAATTTAGATTAGTAGTTCAATACACAATGTGCTTGTAGAGTTAAATTTATCCTAGTACAGTAATGGATAGAGGATGGATATGCGATTCTCTGGGATATAGAGAGGAAAATTATTTGATGAATCCCGAGGGATATATCAAATAATTTCATGAGCTATGTCAGAGAATCGTATAGCCATCCTCTATCCGTTATAAAGTATGCCAGATTATTAGGACCATAGATATCCGCGATAGAATCCCTCTCTACCAAGATTTTCCCTGGGAACAAATTTTATCAGATATAGAAGGGATTCTGAAATACGATTCTACAACCATGTAATAATCTGGTATACTTTATATATTTGAAATCTTGTCTTTCGATCACTCACCAAATCTGAATGAAAATCAACAAAAGTCTTCAAACGTCCACAAATAATCGGCCGATTAGAAAGGATTAGAGAATTCAGAAACATCTTTACTAGAACAGACACAATTTCTGTCTGAAGGCTATCGAAATTTTCCGGATTGTGTGATATTGAATGATTGCAAGTTTCTCTTCTGGAGGTGGCCTACTGCTAAGTATTTTAGGGGCCCATTCCGAGTTAACTTTCCGGTTATTATTTTTGATAAGAGTGGCAGCCCTTTTATTGTCTGGTGACTCACGAAGCACGATAATTGAAGGCATCTCTTTGCTTCCATTGTTCCTCCATTCTTTTCTGACTCATCATGGATCGAAAAGTGTCAGCAATAAAGTTACACGTGTAAACGCAGCCTAAGGCCATGTTATGAACTGAGCAAGACGTTTCTTGAGTGAAACTTTCTGTTATCGAGTAGTCATGCAGTCGTCTGTTTCCTCATCGATGGTCTCCAAGATCTCCGGATTTGAATCCATAGTGTTGGGCCACTTATAAATAGTGTTACACAGCCTACGTCTGAGCACTCTTGTCTCATTATTAAACATTATTCACACTGAGGTATGACCGATGGCAGTGATGTAATCAGCGGTTCTAAATTGCATTGATTGGCTGAATTTGGTGCTTCAGCTTCATGCTATTCACGATTCATCAATCTTTTTGAATTTATAGAAGCCCCGCAAAGTGTGAAATATGCTGTCGAGTAGCTTTGTCTTGATATTGATAGTTGGCAGTAGTATTTCGGTTTTCTGTGCTATATCTCAGGAAACATGATGCATTGATGGAAGAGGATCAGCAATATTTTCAAGATATCTTGCCGGTAAGATATCTTGCAATAGTGCTGCAAGATCCTGCGGAGGATTTCCATTTTCTGTAAGAGCGCAAGAAAAGCGTAGGATTCTTGCGATTATCTGCAAGTCGGTGTAAGATGTAGGACTAATGCGGTTTTGATTACCACACGTGTTTTTTGATTCACTGTCCTTTGCGCAAATGTTTCCTTTGAACAAATGTTTCAGTATCAGATAGTTCTTGATAATTTATACGATCATCTACCATGCTGAAGTATGAACTATAGACTATGGTAGCACCTCTCTTGTACTCATTTCCCCACTTATCTTTTGTTTTTTCTCATCACTCTCGAAAATGAATGAACTTTCAACAAATAAATATTCACATAATTTTAGTCGTCTGCTTTTAAGAAAATCACGTCTTTTTTTCTGAGAGGATTTTTTTTTCATTATTTCCACTTTTGACGAAAATCTGCCTCTTCACATGTACAGTCTATGTATTGACCACGAATGCAAACAGTGCAACAGCATGACAGATTTCAAATGATGACATGGTACGGAACTCCTAAGCCAATAACGGAATGAAGCTTCGATTTTATATATTTTATATAATTTTTTAAATTATATAATTACTTACATAATTTTAGAAATTATGGATCATATAATTATAATTTAATTAATTTATTAATCAATTTAATATTATAATAATATTATGAATTCCATAATTTTTATATTTTGTGCAATACTTCCTTTTCAATTCATCTTTTGCTCGAAGATTTATTCTATTGTTTCTGTCAGCTCGTGAAGCAGCATGTTCTTTTCCTGGTTATCTGCTTGCGATGATCATTCCCCTGAAAAAAAGAAATTATAATAAGTCCAATGTGAGAAATTAATATTTTTCAAAACACTTGTCACCACCCTAGGTTGCAAGGGAGGATTTTTTTTATTTCTGCAATTTTTATTTGATGTTTATCACTATCTATATATATTTCTATGTTCAAATGCCGACACTTTTGATGAAATATTCAGTCAATGATTATAATTTCTGTGACAGCTGAAGTGTGATGGTTAAGCCTTGATCCCACCAATAGGGTAGGCCTATCATTCGAACATTTCGCAGGTAACCTTCCAAATGATGACTTTAACAAACATCAATGGATGTAGGCACCACGAGACATTTTTCAGCCAGTTGATCCTCATCAGTCGTGGGTAGGTTCGAACCAGCGAAGTTGGAGCTAGAGGACGAGCAAGCATACCCTCTAACCACGAGGCCACCGCACAATCTGTTGAGAGCGTGAATTAGCCAGGAAGGCACTGCTTTGACGCAGGCACGTGGAGGGCGGATTGCATTCTGCAATCACTTAATGCCGCATCCGAGATTGAGATGTTTCACACAGGCGTTACTCATTGATAAGGAAATTTGATAGATTTATTCATTGCCAGATTTCTAGTCTTGACAAATCAAATTCTTAATTAGAATTGTGAACATAAATTAATGCCATTTTGTTGAACATGCAGATGCTTCTTTCTTTAAATTTTCAAAGTTGAAGGTTGAGGAAATAGTCTGCCACGTTGTAATTTCAGTTCAATTTGGCATTTCAATCTCAACGTTGATTTGCCAGCGGGAAACACTGATTCCTAACCATGCAGCCTATGCTGTGCATATTTGTTGCACTTAACTTACGTGTTTAACTGAAGCGCACTAACTTGCGATTCGTGCAAAGTTATTTGTCTTTCACGCATTGATTGTAACCAGATTACATGGCATTTTATTTCTGTAATAGAGGAGAACAGGTCCAATCGGTCTCAGTGCTTGTAGTTGAATAATGATGCCTCATAGAACACTGTTGGTACTCATCGCCACTCTTGCAATAGCAGCATGTCAACTAACTTCTCAAAGTTATTTCTCCAATGTAGATCCTGTATATTTCAGGCTTGGAAAGTCAGTCAAATGCTCGGCTGCTGTTATTAGCTCTACGACAGCCGATTCGAAATTGGACTGCGCCACCTCTTGTCAATCTCTGCAGGATACATGTCTGTCAATGACATTTGACCCCCAGACCTCACGCTGTATGCTGTTTTCACGAGCATGCATCGCTACATCACCCGCGCATCGTCAAAGTTTAATGGTTCGAAGAATGAATCTGACAGGCATTTTGAAATGGAGATTTCAGCGGAAGCTTTTTCTCATGATTACAACACAAACTGGAACATACGAACAGAATAGAGAAACTTGTGGAAAGCATGGCATGTACTTGATCTCTCCAGAAAGCAAGAATGAAAATGATTTTATAATAAATACAATCGTTGCCACCTTGCCAGAAAAATATATCAAGGTATCTTCACCTCCAAGCATTTATCGCAACCGGTATCAAGTAGCAATGTTCTATCTGGGAATGAAAGATTCACCGAATAATCATTGCAAACTGCAGGATGAGATAACAAAATGTCCTTTTGTTGGCTATAGATATGATGAGCCAGTCAATCCAACACTTGAATGTCTCGTTTACATGCGCAAATCACGCTACACGGTTAGCAGCTCTTATGATGATTATGGATGGGATGACATCGAGTGTGGTACGCCCAGACACCCACTCTGTGAAACAAGAAATGTCTAACTCTGAAATGCATAAAAAATTGTCATCTTTCACTCATGATTCATTAAAACTGTCATCGGAGGAATTATTCTACGTATCTGACTATGAACAACTATATTGATCGTTTGATAGGCGTCACTTGTTCCCACAGTCACTGCTCGTCAACAATGCACACTCGTGCCTCAGCTGGAAATAGTCAAGCGAATTGCACGCCGTCATCACCAGCTGCATGCTGACTCACTGAATTTATTGACATTGATGCTTCATCATATTAGTACTCAACAAGCATTTTAGTACTTCTGTGAATATAAGTTCGGTAATTCAAGTACTCTTCTGCTTAGTGTGGCTTGTAAAAGTAAGCGTGAATTGACTTGCAACCTATCACTTTCGCATCTGAACTATTCAACTTGTGCTTTGCACGTGCTTTATGTTGTATTAATGTCGAAGAAATGACACTGAAATGCCAAACAAGAATATAGCTGCCGTCTCCAGATTTGCATTGCTCGAAGCAAACCATCATAGAAAAGCTGTTAAGCCTACAGTTTTTATTACTGCTATACTTTAAAGATAAAAATGTGAGACATTTCCTGCTATTTGTGAGAAAAATGGAATAATACGATGATTATGTGAATGTCATCGACTGAAATTGCCTTGTTTTCCGACACATGAAATGACTGACATGCATGCAAGACAATGAATAAAGAACTACATCGCATTTGTAGTGCCCTCTAGCATCATTACACTGGCAAAGCTTATTTCAGTGTCAAACTCTATTATTTGCTTGGTGTTTAATACAGTTATGAATAAACAAAAAGTATTCAGCATGGACTCAAGTTATCAAGAATTAAATGTGAATAAACAGAATATATGTATGCATCTCTTAAAATGAGTTTTCAATTGTTTTTTAATTATTTCGTCTTTTTTGACAAAATGGACGTTTTAGGTAGATAGAATGTTGGACGTACTAGAGTTAAATAGGACTTTATGATTTACATTGCATAGAGGAACTTCTAATTTTTATGAATCTGCTCAATAATGCTGCTTTTGAACATAGGTTGAAGTCAAGAAATAAAGAGCACTTCCTGTGGTTTATCTGTAAAAGTTTAATGTCAAAAGTATTTACAAGAGACAGACGTTTCACGACACAGTCGCAGCCTCAGTGTCTGGTAAAATCGTGCAGAATGTCAATTTTGCTTTTGAACAAATTTCTTGAATGGCGAGAGTGAATTTCACATTATGCTCCGAGTCATATGATATTCTCAGACGGACTGTAAATGATATGGTGTGAACCTTTAAACGTTGACATTCATTTGATCTAAAACGATCATCTTCGAATTTAAAAGAAAACATTTCAAAATTCAGAAATGATAATTTTATCGAATTTCGGCAATTCCCGATGCCAAATTGTTTGAATGTAGTGAACTTATCAGCAAAAAGAGATTGAATTGTGCATGTAACATAGCTTAAATATACGCATGAAATGTGGAGGATTATCCTCAAAGAGCAATCACTCCAATGTTTTGTAAAGCAGATATGATGTGTTGAGGAAGATGTATATCGGGAAGAGATGAATGAATGACCAATCTGACAAAATTAAGTGTTAACTCTCGCCCCACTGCCCCTCTAGTGAATTCTTTGAATATCTTTAAGCCAATCAAGCTATGGCCACCAGAATTATAATAGCTCATTTTCTACGTATTATGCAAGTTTTGATAGAAGGATTATTAATTTGGCATTATGACTTTGGCGTGAGAGCTATTTTACAATTTGAATGTTTGGAATATTTTGGCTGATTTCGGTACTTCTACTGTATATTGCGGCATCAACGAATCATAACTCAACGAATCTATCTCAATGAATCATTTTTTTTTATAAAAAGCGATCAAAAATGAAATTAAAAACATTTCAAAGTGGAGCGAAGAAAAATGTTTCTTGTTTAATCACAAAAAGACAAAAATTATGATATTTCGATAAAAGGCAAGCAACGATTCGGAATCAGTGAATTACTTTGACATTCCGCACGTAGAATCCATGAAATTCCTCGGAGTTATCTTCCAAAGTACTCTGAAATGGGATCAGCACGTTACTCAGATATGCAAGTCCGCCAGTCAAAAAATCTATCTTTTGAAGAAATTACGACGTATGCCGGTTGTAGCTGAAAAAGAAGTGATCCAAGTTTATAAGGCACATATACTTTCAATTCTCGAAAATAACTCACCTCTACTTCTGGCAATGAACAGAGGGAATTCCTCCAAGCTCGAGAAAATCAACAAAGGTTGCCACAGAATAATCTGTTCTGTAACTTGCACTTGCACTTTGTTTCCCTCGCTTGAAGGCAGACAACATAAGAGGGAACCATCTTCAACCAACTTCGAAATCCCGAAAAGTGCATTCATTCCAATTTTCCGTCTGTACTGTCAAGAAGTGGTCACGTTCAACTACAGGCCTGTGTGACATCGCGTCGGTCATCCTCTTTCATTCCTCGATGTTCCGTACTTTACAACAGACAGCTATCAAGAAAGTTACTTATTTGATGTATTTAACTTTGTGTTTGACTTCATCTAGAAATGCATGATTTTCAGTATTGATAAATAAACGTTTATTTATATTTATTTCTTTATCAATTCTTGATGAAATAAGTTGAGATTACATAAAGGATTCTTCCTATTAATATGGAGATATTCACAAATGCAAAATCTTTGAATTTGAAATGATCTGCTTATTATGTATGAATGTTGGAAATTTGAAATTTAAACTTCAAATATAATTTTCATTGTACATTCTAGTTCTGCATCTGATCAGCAATTATTGAAAATTTTCGGAGTCATGTTGCATTTGGCCTCAGTGTCTCGATAGAAGTTCACCGATTTGGCTGTTTCTTCACCTACAGAAACTAAATACTGACTTAACTGAAGGTTTGAATTATTTGACCTTTGACCTCATCTAATACAATGATATAATCTTTATAACGACTAATAATTATCATTTTATTTACCAACTTGACCAGATCATTCGATTTGTTCATGGTTCATCAGTTTTTGTTGTCATTTTCCATTTCAAACAGTGAATAAAGGAAATTTGTTAAAAATTTGGCGTTTTTATACATTTGACCTTCACCTCAGTCGAGGGAGGACCTTAGAAATAAAAGTGATGCGGTTTTTCTGAAGCCTCTTCTAATGCCTAGTTTGGGAGATCAGTAGGGGGAGGGAGAATGGGGCGCGTTAGGAAAAGTACTTCAGTGGGCGAGGGTTCAATGCAAATTGAACATTTGAAGTATGACAACATGAAAAAATTCACTGAATTTCAAATAACAATTGGGAAATTCGTTGGCAGCTAAGGACAATTAAAAATGAGCTCATTATAACCATTTTCGTGCTTAAATCGACAGTTGATAAGATCTGACATTATTTTCACAAAGGACACTTTGATGCCCGATTGAAGAGCATTTTAAATTAAAGTTTCAGAAAAGAAATTTGAATAGACTTTCACATACCTATGCGGGATTGGCATAGTTTGTTGATCGAGAATAATGTAACCAAGATCTTTGCACGAGTTGCACGAGTAACTTTGTCCTTCACATGATTCTCGGAATCTATGACCATCAGAATTTTACAGCTGCCAAATTTCTACCTCTATTTGTTATGGAATTGTAGATATCAACGGTATTTTCTGAGATTAAAATGTAGAATTCACCGTTTTAGAGGATGAAAAACTTTCTGTGTGCTAATGTATTTCAATGAAATGATGCAATAAAGACGATTTATTGCACTCTTTCGAAACCATAGACTTTATGAAGTTCATATTTTCCAAAGAGTGCATAAAGTGCATAAACCAAAATTAAGTTGAAGAGTGCATAAACTTAAATTTATTACGGAAGCAATAATCAATGCAGATTATTACACTGTGAAATATAAAAGAAATTTGAATAGACTTTCACACACTTATGCGGGATTGTTAGTTTGATTTTTTCATTTTTCTCATTATTTAAGGCTCATCATTTGACGCAAGTATATATCAGCATCTCATGCTGATGTCCATGATACTATGGACTTTTCAGTAACTATGAAAGCTTAAATTATAGATATCCAGACGTCATTGATGACGCTCACCATGAACATATAGGAATAAATGCAAATTAATGCATATTTCGAATGGAAGTTTCATATGCAGAGTCAAAGAAACACTACAAATATTCATGAACGTTTTATTTGTTATTGAAAATGACATTCTATTAACTTCGTTACAAAAAACTTCAAAACATTTTTTTCACTAAGAATCTCCGTTAAAGAAGAGATGAAACTTCCTTCGAAAACAAGGTCACAGATATTATATTTTGCTGCTCCATAATCAGGAATTGTTTGGGGAAGCTTGAACATAAAATAACAAAAGTCCTGAAATCCTCGCTTACATGGAGAGATGTCCACATACATAAGAAATTTAAGCATACATTAGGCCTATATTTAAAATTTGTCAGGTATCAGTGCTACAGGGGCTCGCCACTACGTCTCGGAATTACGGGTGTCATCTACTGTATATGTATATGGATGAACAAGCTGAAGGACTTGCACAGAAGACTGCTCTGCGTCCTGCTATTATCCTGGCTTACCCTTCGGCTGATGATAATAGAATTGCAGAGTGTCAGTTCACCTGTGCAGAGAATAGAAAGATGTCTTCAGACTTCAACGATTTCAGAGCAACCAGCCCTTGTAGCGCGAAACGCAGTGTCTACAGCTGACAAGGAAAATTTGTACCTACATTGTTCAAGTCTGAGGACATCTTTCTATTCTATGTCCAGTCTAACTGGGACACTGCAAGCACATTTCATTTTTAAGAAAAATGCGAACAGATGGCCATACATCCACTCTTTGATACATGCAGTTATATACAGTCTAAGGTACATTTCCAAAATTGTTTTACCACGAGTTTTTGTCTTGACACATACTCGTACCAACATTTTTCAGAATTCAATCACTCTATATCTGGAACATTTCCATGCTTCCTCGTCTTTCTCTTCAGGAGAATGGTCTGAATGGTCGAATTGGTCAAAATGCAGCACTTCGTGTGATTACGGTAATCGGATCAGAAAGCGAAAATGCATAAAATCTTCTTATTACTCTAAATGTCTTGGTGGTTCCATGGAAATGAAATCATGCAAGCTCGAGGACTGTCCAAGTAAGAGATGTTCTGCTAAGTATTTCCATTAGCACGTAATTAACTGATTGTATTTAGGTGGTGTGAAATCAGTTATTGTCATACCGGTTCCAAATACCGAGGTATCCATCATCAGTGGTTATAATGCTACAAACGGACAGGATTATACAATTTTGGACATGAAATCGATGATGAACACATTTAAAAAGAGACCCGGACAGTCACAAGGCAAGAGTACAAGTTATAATCTATAAAGTATTGTCTGACAGTGGACATTAAAGATGAATGAATGAACTCGTGCATACTTGGAAACAAAGCACAATTCTGGCACCTACAATGGGAATTGCGGAGATGCACACACATACACATGTGGCATAATAGTAATATAACATGAATATCAAGTAGTTCAAGAAGATAAAGTCAAAAAGTAACAAGGTGAGTAGGTCGTGATTGTTCGGACGAAGCCAGAGAAGAATCGTACAACATGGCACTTTAGAATAAGAATGAATTCAGTCTGTGTGTTTCTATAATATGTGGCAGTATAAGTCTTTGGATGCGATTAGAAACAAAAAGGTAGGTGATCATGGAGAAGGTCTCGGTTGTTTATAAGGGATTGCCTGAACACTGTGTATCAGTGAATAACACTATTATTGAATATCTCTTCGAATTATTTCTTATATTTTTGAGGTTTTGTCATCATTTATATTCTATCGAATTATTCGGGTTGGCTTGTGGTCCCGTTCAGGATTCACAATTCATGAAACCCGACCCGACGTTCATATTTAGTGAACATAGAAATATCATGGTCCACGTATTACAATTGACAGCAAAGCATCTGTCAGCAAACATAGAGAAAGAATTGGTCACCAACTAAAGTAAATGTTGCCAAAACCTCGCCAAATGTTGCCGAAGCATCCTGAAAAATCAAATGTCATCTAAAGTTTCACATTTATTTTAGTTGGTGGCCGATTCTATCTCTATGTTTGTTCACAAATAGTTCTCCGTCAATTGATGAATGAAATGAAATGATGATGATGACCAGAATGATGATGAATAACGTTCAAGGAACTAAGAAATGTACCGGATGTTGTAACTTTAGATCTTTACGCGCAAAGAAGATAATGTTTCATTACTGAATTGTTGTATGCACACAATATAAGGCATAAAAGAAACTGAACAGTAGAGAAATCAATCCAATCATCTGTGAGTCCGTGCCTCGCCATATGCATATACAATGCATTTTTAACTTGCTTTAAAAAATCATAAAATAATCAAACCAGTAGCTAGAATTATCAAGAAGTCAATGACAATTACAATCATCTCCAACCAGAGAAATAAGATGCTTAGAAAATATTCTTGGTTAGAAATTCGATAATTAATAGAATTTCTCGTGTAAGGGAAATTCTAAAATTTGAATTTTCTTGGGTATAGCTCGATGAAAATTTGCAAGATTGATATTTCTCAAATGTGCTTCTTTGAAGACTTTTTTATGAAAAAAATTAAAAATGCCCTTTTTCATAGTACTCATAAAATCTAAAATTTGAATTTTCTCGAAAAAAGCTCGATGAACTTTTTGAAAATTGACATTTCTCGACAACGTGGACTAAGTGTGTGCAGAGACTGCGAACAGTTTCATTGGAGAAGTTTTTAGGTGATAATCGAATTCAAACCCACCAAGTGCAATCTTCTAGCGGGATCCTAGAGATAAAACAGACAAAAAATGAATTTTTTTGAGACCGAAGCTTACATAGCTCATTCCTTGTGTCTGATCACGCCAAATTGCAAACAACAGGAAACTTTAAAATGTCTTCAGTTTCTTTTAAATTCAGATCTCTCCTCTCATGTAGCAGCAACGAAGCAATATTTACACCACTATGAATAATATTTTGGTGCGATGATTAACATACTACTGACAGCAAGTAGTAGCCTGTATGCATAAACAGTATTTGAAAAAGGAAAACAATAGCAGAACTTAATATTTCGAGGCAACATTTGCAGAATACAGAAATTCTCTGAAATCGACATCTCCTAACCTGATACAATATAACACACAATAGCTTGCCATCATGTTTTCTGAATGTTTTCATAGTGCTCATCAAAGCTTCAGAGTTAGATTTCATGCCTCGAACTTCAAGTGATAGAGACATTTTATTCCAACAACTTCAACCGTAAAACCCCTTCGATCTTTGCTGGTTTTCTTTCAACTCTCAGTTGAATGAGGATATTGCGCTTCGGATTATTATGAACTGCCCTAAATCTAAATCCACCAATTGTTTTTGAGCAGCAAGTGTTTTGCAAATTGCTTGCATTATTCGCATTGTCTTGACATGTAAGCCAATTTTGTAATTAACTCACAATGATTTGACGAAAGCTGAATTTCTGGTTTTAAATCTTCTGAGCTGGTAGGTGTGCACAAAATTTGGACGATGACTGCAATTTCATTTCACATTTGTTGGAAATGAAGACATAAAATATTGAAGAATAATCAAAGCGAGGAAAATTCTGTTTTTTTTAATCTTTCAATCTTTTTCTCGGTAATATAGGTCAAATACGTGATAGACAACTACATCACAAAGTGCAGCTAGAATAGATTGTCCCCTTATTCCAACCTTCAACTGTTATATCCAGTAGCAACCTAAAAATTCGCTTTGCAACACTTAAAATGTTATCCCCCCTTACCGAAAAATCGCTCCCGCGTGCCTGTCACTGTTTCTTTAGATATTCAGTTTCCACTCATCTTCCACGCAATAAGATTGATTATCAAGAATTTATTTGTCTTGGACGTCGTCTCTACTACATTTTACTCAATTCGCTAGATCTTCTGCGCATGTGATGACGCTAGCACTATATCCTTGCATCATGGAAAACGAATCATTCAAAAAACGCGCTTCAAATGAGTGAACTCCTTTTAGAACCTTGGCGCATACCAAACAAGTCCTGAATGTTTTACTGTTAACTTTCACACCGTTAAGACGATTCTGTAAGTAGGATGTCGTTAGATTTACAGCGAACTTTACAGCTTTTCCAAAAGCGATTTCTGATGTATACTGTCGAATGCCACAGACAAATCAAGTTAGATAACGCCGACAATTCACTCTCAATCCAGGACAGACTTTATGGACTCAGTTATACACATCAGCAATGTCTCAGTGCCATGATTCTTTTCACATGCAAATGGTAGGGAGAATGCACATGATGACCTATGTGGGGGATGGATTGTCAAAATGTCGGTGTCTTACTCATTAATATCAATCATTTAGTCCGGCAGCCACAGCGAGTTTCTGAAGTGAACGAGGCCGAAAATGAAACCTTCACAGAATGATGCACATCCTATGCCCACTACGAATTCGCGCGTTTGCCGAGTTCTAGTTAGTTTCTATTCTTGCAAGACACGATCAAAGAAAAACACATGTTAATCCAGTGAGAGGCAGATTGCAGTTTTTGGCAAAAATGAAATTTTCTGTGTTTTCTCTTATCATTTAAAAAGTACTCAGTCAAGAGCCGTTATTTTTGACATGGAATGTCTTCAGGTCATTTCTTATCATGTTTATCAACATTTATGTATGAAACTGCATGCATTCAGATTTGACAAGCCTCCTACTCTCGGCAAGCACCAATATGTTGGCCAAAAACTGCAATCTGCCTCCCATTGGATTAACATGTGTTTTCCTTTTGATCGTGCCTGACAAGAAGAGGAACCAACTAGCACTCGGCAGACGCACGAATTCGTAGTGGGAATAGGGTGTACATCATTCCGTGAATGTCTCACTTTCGGCCTCGTTCCCTGCAGAAACTCGCTCTGGTTGCCGGACTAATTCTTGCCAGTGTGCTTTCCTGGAAGCAAGCAGAGCCGGCGCCTTCCACGCACCTGCGTAAAAGCAGTGCTTGTCAGGCTATTCACCCGCTCAACAGATGGCCCCGTGGCCGTGTGGTTAGAAGGTATGCCTGCTCGTCCTCTACCTCCAACGTCGCTGGTTCGAACCTACACACGACTGATGAGGCACAACACGCCGAAACATGTCTTGTGATCGCTACATCTGTATACGTTTGATAAATTGATCAATGCCATGCTACTTGTTAAAAAGAAATAGTCGACACTTGTTGTTTTTGAATTTCAGGAGTAAATCTGTTCGTCGTCTACCGGCCATCTGAGTTCAATCTCAACAAAACGGATTACAGATTCCAAAGCGTGAATGGGAATTACGTGAAATTGCATAACGTTGAGCTATCACCAGGACTGAGGAATTTCAGCGAAGTTGCAAAGAAGCTGGAAGAGATCTTTAAAGGAAATAATATCACAAGATTCGGTCAAAGAAGAGGATCTTACAAGGGAAGAATTGTAGCTGAATTAACTGAGAAAGCAACTGATGAATTGTCGCAGAAATTCCCGTTGTTGGAATTCGGAGATAAAGATGGAAAACAGTATTCTTGGAAACAAGCTGGAAATCCCGGCTGGAAAGCCTTCCTCCCTGGACAGCAGATCCTCATAGTCCGGGGGAGGAGAACAGTCATCGACATTTATCACGACCAGAGACAGAATGTTCATTGAAGATGTTTCTCCCTAGACTAGTGTGTGAATAATTCTACCAATAGTGAATCGATGCTTTATTAGCTTCGCTATCTTAGCATAGAAGGGACATATAACATGTTAAGTCAACAAACGACACCAACACCCTTGATTCCCCGACCGCATTCGCCTGAGCTAGGAATCGAACCGAAGTCCGGAGGAGATGAAGCTCGCAACTTCTTCACTAGGCCACGCGGACGGTGCAAAAGGAATGCGAGTGAAGACAGAAGTAATCTCAAAGTGATATCGACAGCTCATTGTCCTATAATGCCACCAGCATTCATTTTGTAGTGAGGACACCATATCAGCTTGTCTTTCGATGGCAGCATTATGTCCATAATCATAGGTCAATTAGCTGTCGATATCAGTTGGAGATGACTTCTGCCTTCACTCACATTACTTTTGCACCGTCAGCGTGGCCTAGTGAAGAAGGTGCAAGCTCATCTCCACCGCGGACTTCGGTTCGATGCCTGGGTCAGGCGACTGCGGTCGGGGACTCAAGGATGTTGGTGTCCTTTATTGACTTAATACTTGTCATTCTCTTAAGATATTCAATGTGCTGCGACAGGCCTTTGTTGTCAATCTGCAATATCAATCATGCTCTGTGTATCTCGTCAATATGTTTTTTGGTATTTTGTATGTATGGAAATCATCAACTTAATGTTAATGAACGGTGTATTTTCACCTATATTTATTTGATGAACACATCAAGAGGATTGCAGTGGAATAAGTGCTTAATGTCAAATGCTTTGGGAGTTTCTCAACTCATTGGATTACATCAGAGCTCTTGATCAGTAGAATCAATTTTCATAGTCAAAATATTCATTGTCCACGCATAAACATCGTACGGTGTAATAGTACTCTACCATGGTATCATCTAAGATGACTTTAGATATAATTAATGTATGAGTAAGGCTTATAATCATTTTTTATGTTATTCAGTAAACTGTAATTACCGGTATCCGCATGTAGCCCAATAGATCGATTAAATGAGAACATTCATTGTGAGGCATTATAGAAAGATTAAATTGATCTCATGAAATTAATTTTTGATATTTGATCATTATACTGATTCGACAAAAGTGTTCAAGCGCACTCAGAACTTTAGACAGTTGTTTCAAGCACGGTATCCATTTTACGGTATACCTAACCTACATTGTTGAACAGCTCATCGAACTCACCGCTCCAATTTCAACATTATCCTCTTGAGGAGACATTCTTTGCTTTTTGAAACCAAAAGATCATCAGTGTTGGATGAAATGCTTGCAAGAGGATTGCGATTGGGAGTAGAAGACGTGGGATATTTGCTTGCCGATTCCTCCTCATCAGCCGTTTCCATCCTGAAATCCTGGAAAGAATAAGACAATGAATTACAGTTGCCTACATGTAGGCAATGGCATTTTTCTATACGCCCGATAGGCCTAACAATTGTATACACGAATAATGATTTAACTGACACAATTTTTGAATGCAGTAATTTCATCATGTAACAATTTAATATGTGTAGAGCAACATTTACTGAACTTACAAGTGCAAAAGCCAAAATAGGACTAAGTATCGAATAAAGCTTACTGTTCCAGGTTCGAAATCAATTGATTTTGCAGCAACATCTGTAAAAAATAGATTTGCGTGATTACATGTAGGCTTAGATTGTAGAGCAACAACAGGTAGCCTATCAAATTATTTTCAAACATGCTAATTTCATACTATTTTCAAACAGCTCATCAATGGGTGTATTGGCCTAGTCTATTTTCATAACGGGTTTGAAACTGTTCGACGTGAAGCTTAGAAAAAAGAAAGTCAATCTACAATATCAATCATGCTCTGTGTATCTCGTCAATATGTATTTTGGTATTTTGTATGTATGGAAATCATCAATTTAATGTTAATGAACGGTGTATTTTCACCTATATTTATTTGATGAACACATCAAGAGGATTGTAGTGGAGTAAGTGCTTAATGTCAAATGCTTTGGGAGTTTCTCAACTCATTGGATTACATCAGAGCTCGTTGTGGATCAATTCTCGTTCTCCCACTTCCAACCAGTTTGACCCATGACAAATTTGGCAATCTCAAAAACAGGAAGCTTCATTTATTCGCATTCCCATCATTCTTGAAGAACGAATGAGTCAGTGTCACTGAGAGAGGTGATGGATGCACACAGCCAAAATATGCGGCACCATTGACTTTCAGGTGTCTCATGCAGTTTCGAAAGCGAGAGGAATTCACACAAGTTAAGGTCATCTGATGTCAATGCGTAATCTTAGTCTGTATGGCACTTAATTTATCATCTTTCTACAAGTAGCCTGCACTAAAACATCTATGGTAGGGGAGGCGGGAATAATATGGGCATCCTAGGGTTTTTTTCAGACTTATTTTTTACGAAAGTAATTCTTTCCGTCAAGGTACAACTCACAGGGCAAGAAGACTGTATCAGACAACTTTGCAAAAAGATGCCCGAGTGACTCTACTGTATGGGATTTCCGTACAAAATTTTCTATGGTATTTTTGGACCCTTTTTGATGGGACTGAAAGGGGATTTCTATGAGATTCCCCTACGAATCCCATATGATTTTCTATGGGTTTTCTACGGGATCCCCTTAAAATCCCTTATGAATCCCATATGATATCCCATAGAAATCCCTTTCATTCTCAGTGCAAAAAGCCCTTTCAAACCCATGGAGAAATCCCTTTTAGCATTCCCATAAAGTTATGTTATAGAAATTTCATAGGCAAATTAAAAAAGCCTTCGATTTCCTTAGATAAAAGTAGCTACATTTGAGACTCCCCTAGCACGAAAATGATACGATAACTAAATTGAAGAAAAAGTGCAGCATTTCCGCATGATATGTATTATGTGTATTCAGGACAAATTTTGTTTTTTCAGTAATTCCGCTTCAGTATGTAACTTTTTGATCACAATTCACTCTGTTTCAGCTTTCACTTTGCCATACCGATCGGCACCGAAACCTGAAAATAATGAAACGAGAGATTGAATGAAATGCATGGACTATACACTATAGTATACGGTATGACATTTATATGACATAGCTACATAATTATCGTAATTTTCTGTGAACGGTCTTATTCAAGTGATTCGTTGAGACAGCTGTTGTTGTTATTGATTTCGCATATCACCTAAAATCCTCTCCAGATATTGGGGCTATTGGATTTTCAGATTATACTGCATGCATGTACATGTTCATGCACCACAGTGAAGTTGAAAATCGCTAATTAGGTAGTACAAAAATTTCATCCGGCTATTTTCAAAAAAAATGAAATGATGAATTTTACAAATAGGCCTAGTATGAAAAGAATGAATGCTTCAATGTAGAATGCAATGTGAAATTGTATAAACACCAGCAAGAATAAATTAATGTATGACAACCAAAAAGCTTTCCATGAAAGCGATTTAAAGAGCTTCTAATGTAAAGCACAGTACTGATGCCGTCCAAAGATGAAATAACATAACTGACATTTTGATGGTTGTCATTTGAAACAATCTTCTCTTTTTGTGTTGCATTTTGATTTTGTTTATGTCTGATACTCAAATATACGAGTGCATCTGTTGCATTGAATACAGGTGCACAAATTGAATTTTTATCTGAAAGTGAGGTACAAAAACTGCAAATTACCAATAATGTCAGTTATGTTATTTTACTTTTGGATGTCAGACTGTACATGTAAGTATAATCAAAGCAATGTGTATTACGTAAATTACCGTTAAGCATGTACTAAAAATACCGTATAAAAGGACAATATATGCCGTATAATAAAAAATGCAAGTATACATTTATGCCCGTTCTATGACTGAGGTCACTAGCTATGAATAAAATAATATACTGTTATACGATGGCTATGCGTGGCTGCGCATAAGAATCCCTCAGCTTCGCTTCGGGATCAGTAGAATCAATTTTCATAGTCAAAATATTCATTGTCCACGCATAAACATCGTACGGTGTAACAGTATTCTACCATGGTATCATCTAAGATAACTTTAGATATAATTAATGTATGAGTAAGGCTTATAATCATTTTTTATGTTATTCAGTAAACTGTAATTACCGGTATCCGCATGTAGGCCAATGGATCGATTAAATGAGAACATTCATTGTGAGGCATTATAGAAAGATTAAATTGATCTCATGAAATTAATTTTTGATATTTGATCATTATACTGATTCGAAAAAAGTGTTCAAGCGCACTCAGAACTTTAGACAGTTGTTTCAGGCACGGTATCCATTTTACGGTATACCTAACCTACATTGTTGAACAGCTCATCGAACTCACCGCTCCAATTTCAACATTATCCTCTTGAGGAGACATGCTTTGCTTTTTGAAACCAAAAGATCATCAGTGTTGGATGAAATGCTTGCAAGAGGATTGCGATTGGGAGTAGAAGACGTGGGATATCTGCTTGCCGATTCCTCCTCATCAGCCGTTTCCATCCTGAAATCCTGGAAAGAATAAGACAATGAATTTACAGTTGCCTACATGTAGGCCAATGGCATTTTTCTATACGCCCGATAGGCCTAACAATTGTATACACGAATAATGATTTAACTGACACAATTTTTGAATGCAGTAATTTCATCATGTAACAATTTAATATGTGTAGAGCAACATTTACTGAACTTACAAGTGCAAAAGCCAAAATAGGACTAAGTATCGAATAAAGCTTACTGTTCCAGGTTCGAAATCAATTGATTTTGCAGCAACATCTGTAAAAAATAGATTTGCGTGATTACATGTAGGCTTAGATTGTAGAGCAACAACAGGTAGCCTATAAATTATTTTCAAACATACTAATTTCATACTATTTTCAAACAGCTCATCAATGGGTGTATTGGCCTAGTCTATTTTCATAACGGGTCTGAAACTTTTTCGACGTGAAGCTTAGAAAAAAGAAAGTGGGTTATACAACATAACATACCAGTATGCAAAATGTTTACAATGTTACCGTAGTAATCTTACTTGTAATTGCATACAGCTTAGACTAGGAAAAGTTAAGTATGTTCATAAATATCATTGAATATTTGCATGTTATTCAAAGATATCATACAATAGCGTCCTTATTTGAAGTATTGATTTCAATGTGTTTATATTCCGATTTCTAAGCGTCCAATCTTTACCAATAATTGTACGTATGCTCTGACAAGTAATGCACACTGCAGCAGTGTCAGTGCTACATAGATTTGCACTGATATAAATTTCTAAAAAATATTTAACAAAGTAATACATGGCTTGATGTAGCATTCACTTTGCGATTATTGCACTCGAAATACATGCATACATTGTCTTATACATTATATAATATATTATATATGATATGTCTTATATATAAAGTCCGTTCATAACACAGTTGAACAAAATTGTTTTCAAACTGTATGCAAGTTGATAGTTACTCATTTAGCTAATTCTATCGACATATCAAGTTAAAGCTATTTAATGCTTCTATTCCTTCTGTGGAGTTCAGAATGAAATCAAAAGCCATTGAAAAAATGAGCGTAAGATGTTACGCATATCTATTTTATTCTTGTGCTTTTTTATGCATAGTAAATTGAAAAATACATCTAAAAAGTTATCAAAATGATAAGATTAGTTTAAATGGTTAGGAAACAGAAATCTGTTGCCATCTTTCCCATAGAATATTTTTCATAACAACTAAAATTCTGACTTTCTGAAATATGCTGACTGCCTGATTTGAAAATGACATATGCGTGAGTCACGCATAATCGATAACAGGTCATCACATTGATTTAGAACTGGTTGCTGGACTAGAGGGAAAGCAAAACTCAGAAACAGCATACCAAAGGAGATGAACCATCTTTTACAACGAAATTCTGTCGAAATACTTTACTGTCGCTGAAATCCAATAGCATGTAAATTTTTTTTTGAAACAAGAATGATTATTCACGATTGAATAGGCTGTAATCGTGATGTATTTTGAAATTACAGCATGAATCTTGCAAGCCTGGAAATTATCTGTCTATTAATGTGATATGTCATGATTTATATAGACCCAGTACAGTAGGGGAGGAGTAGGTTAGTTGATGCGCAAGGTTAGTTGATACAGTCGACTTTTCTCTCTCGTGATAGCGATTCCGAGGTCATGACGTAGGATGCCTTTGTAGACGTTTTTTATTGGTTCTTTGATGTTGGTGACGACGTCGTATGAGCTAACCACGTGGTGGGAGAATCAACAATCACTTTATCGCCGTGGATAGTGAAAATCAGGCGAGCACTCTAACTCGTGCTGAATGGATACCTCTAATATTTCAAATGACAGTTAGTACTATAGTCATTATTTAAAAGTGCACATAGTCTAGCAATTAGACAACAGAATATTCGTGAGCAGAGGATCTGTGTAATGATAGCATGCTAGGATAGTTGATACAGCAGGGTGCAGGCAGAGGCGTCGCTAAGGAAACATCATTGGGGGGGGGTGTTTGCTAAATTTTACCTGATTTACAACTAAGAGCCAAAATTTGCCTGATTATTGCACACACGCATACTCACACACATTCCAACATGTTTCATGTTTACATCCTACAGAAGAGGTACCTGCAGTGTTGGATTTGAGGGGAGGGAAAGTGGGGAAGTTCCCCTGCACTGCCTCATCTCATCCACGCAACTGGAGATGCATCTTCCTTCCCTGAGGTGGAAGAATATTTCCAGTAGATAGGCTTTACATTGCCTCAACCAGATTGATTGAGCATCAGTTCATTATTTTAGTGAATATGAGCAACATTGACAGGCGCAGGCCTAGTTTCCTCACGATTCTTCATAAGCTTAATTGTCTTATCATCAATAATTAACCTTCTTTGTTTATAAAGATAACAAATAAATTCGAGAAGCAGAAAGTGCTGAATGAAATAATTAGAAGGTAGCGAAACCATCACAAAAAGAGTGGAATCCAGAATGCTATCTTAATTCTTTCAGGGTCTTGATGACAACACACACAGTACTTTATTCATATTAATGTAATAGAACTCTTCACAATAAATAAAATCAAGTTTGGGAACATTGTTTAACTTTCACTCTGTGAATTTTGACAGAAGCCCGATTTTTGTGAATTCATTATAGGTCTAATTACAATAAATTACAGAATGATCATCTGCGGAATGTTTGTGTGGATCTTCACATGCGAGACCTACTATGAATTTCTGATGCACAAGGGTATCCAAGCACCTTATTTGAAGCATTATTTAGCCAAATGCGGGTGGCACCAAATGCATGCATTGGAGAGTCCCTTTCAAGGATCAAATGGGCATATCTCCTACTTTTTCCATTTATGGTTCAACTGTTTTCAAAATAATTAGCGGGCGTTCTTAGTGCGAGGATGATAGGGGTGCTATATGAATCAATGTCCTCTTACTTTTGATCACCCTTTTTCCGGCTTTGGTTGCAGCGTTGACCCAAAAACTTCCGTTCGAAAGCTTCCCCCTACTGCTATCATGCTCAAATCCAACACTAGGTACCTACCTAATCATCTAATCGGTCGGAAATGACGCCTATAGATGAAAAATAATTTAATTGGTGGTTATTTAAGTGGCCAATGAAATGCCGATGACGTTAAGTTAATTTGTGCGCAATTGAATCCCGTAGTCTCTACTGTTAAGGAAATTTAGATGGTGTTTGCATCGAGAAAGTTAACACGCTGTTAACAATAAACTTCTACGCACAGAGAAGATGGTGTGTCTTATTCATACCGTGCGCTTTCCGCGGTGCACGTGTGAATGACTCGGTATGAGGAAGGTTCGATGAAATCCACCGTAACGATGACGTCATCTCCTCAAAGGACAGCGCAATAGCCAGAACTTACATGAATCAACGGTTAAATATACACTACACAGCTAGGCAGAATGAGTTGCAGGCGTTTCAGCGTTCGGCCACATTATAGGTAGGATACTGGAATTACATTTCAATTGCACTTAGATATTTTAAATTTTGCAGAGCTAACTCACATCGCCTTATGATCCAATTTTTAAGAAAATGCGAGGCGACTGTTCCTCCTGCTCGCATATGCATGTACAGTCATCCCGGGTAGAGGTCGTTTTCAGCGCGCTATGTTTGACCGCTTTCGCGTGACAAATCAATATCATCAACAACAACTAACCATATACTTTCTGGTGTCTAGAAAGGGTGAGAATTTCCCGACATTACGATGTGTCTTTGTGACAAGACGTGTTTTTGTGGCTAAGAACAACGTCAGTGAATATTGGAGCTGAATCGCCGGCAAACCGGCGGTTTACCTGAAATTTCTCATTTTACCTGAATCTTTTAATAATTTCATATTGGGGGGGGGGTGTTACGGTCCCCCACACCCCCCGGTCGCGACGCCTCTGGGTGCAGGTCAGTTGAGACGCGTATCAACTGACCTCATTTTGCAGCAGCTTCGAGTGAAGCTCCATTTCCGGAGGTAGTTGCATTAACCGAGATAGACTATACCTCAATACCTAGATTAACAGGTTCAGGCGACACCTAATGAACATTTTACATGCTAGTTGAGATTCATGGAATTGATCAATTCAACGACTTCGACCTATTACATGGCAAAATCCAGTAAAAGTGCTCCCTTTTTTGTCCACTCAAAAAATTGTCAAAAATTTGATTTCTTTTGCTCCAGATATTTGTATCTGGTTTTTGTAAGATGCACCATGTGTGATAAATCACAATCTAATTACTATTAGGAGATCTGCTTCGAGTTTCTGATATTAGGGCGTCTGATGACGCTGATGCGTTGATGTGATGACCGAAAGTTATATCTTTATATGCATTTTTTGTTTATTTATTCAGATCAATATTCTACTGAGGATATGTACCCAAAATTTGACATCTCGCAGTATTCATGATGAATACAGTAAACTGACAATCTAGACACAGGGTGCATTGCAAGTAGGCCTAAATAGTCTGCAAAAGAAACGATTCCAAATTCAAATTTCGAAACTTTTTCAACTGCTGTCATACACATGATTCTATCACAAGAGTCAATAGCTGAAAGCAGCATGAATGCACTAACTTGCATACTTTATGGCTATTCTCTTATATTCACATAACAACATCATAAATTGGAGTAGGCCTAGAATAAGTCTAATTGAAATAATTAACCAGATTAGTATCAATATCAAATAGAGGGGAAACAACTGCCTCCACTCATCTAATCCCTTACGTAGATTTATACTGGCATGCATGTATTTATGCTTGATAATAAATTTATAGTGGCATATACAATCAGTTTTATTGACTTTTCAAGTCTTTACGAAAGTTGTCGCACCGGTAGACTGTATGAGGTTTTTGACAGTCATATTTTTTTGAAGCTTGAAAGTTATAGGTTTATCAAGTTTTAGTTTTAGGGTATTAGTTTTAATAGAATTTATTTAGGGTTGGTTCAGGAGAAGTTTTCGATTGCTTTTGGTTTGATATTAGGTTTTGGTCAGTGTTTATCTTAGTAGCATATGTCTAATGGACCGTTTAGCGTGATTGCTTTATAAGGCAGAGTAGTGATAGGTCTGATAGGCCTACACAGCATTCAACGTTTAAAACTCATCAAAGTTCTGCCGACGAGATTGTTAACATTTTTTAGATAATGTGATGATAGAGAGTCAATAAAGACTCGGGTTGTTGTAACCATAGAGTAGGTATATTACGTAGAGTAGTAACTCCGCATTTATTAAATCCCCAATGTGTATACACTTCCGATTTGATTAAATGAACTCAAGGGAGATACAGGAGATATTGTTTGTTTTTATTTGCTTAAGTCAATTTTATATCAAATTTTCTGATAGTTCACAAGCTTATCAATTTTTTCTGTTGCATCATGTATTTTCTTGCCGCAAAATTACGTATACACGTCAGATTATTGCCAAGCTTGGCAATCGCGTCTGTCGTTGCCTGGCAACTGTGGGCACAGCAAAGAAAAGTCATTTAGTCATGTATCTGGTGAACTGTAGGTGAACTTTACTTTGGTTTCATCTAAAAATGAAACAAATGGTTTTCATTTGTATCATTCCTATGTAACATGCGCTCTTTAAATCTAATAATCGAATGCCATAAAATAATGCAACAAAGTCTAATTGAAAGAATTGTATCAGCAGTGCCCTTATTTACAAATGCGTTTTGCAAAACATCTGAAAAAGTAGAATGTTAAACTCTTAGGCCCTCTTTGTTGCAATTTAGACGCTGCTTAGACATATAAGAATTTCTTGATATATTATGAAAATGTGTCTTAGTTCTGTAATTACTAAAAAGAGGCAATGAAAAGGAGTATTTGTTGCATGCTTACAAATATTTTCAAATTCATGCAATATCAGCTGATTTTCATTGGTTTCGTTGCACACAAAGTAAAAACACGTCTATTTCCTATCTAGCCCTTTAAAATAATAAATATCTTTGTCTAGTCCTCACGAAAAAAGTATTGTGAAATAAATACTAACAAATATTCAACCTTTGCCTGTTCAAAAGATTAATTCAACAAATCGGTTTCAATTTAATGAATAAAACAAATTTAACTTTCATTTCAATTTTGAATGAATTTTTTTTACAATACTTCATCAAAAATATTATGGAAGTTGCGACTTTATCTGCTCCTTAAAAAGTATCAAATAGTCTGAGAAATTTGCATTGAATAATTTAATCAATCCAGATTTCAAAGGTTTTCCATTTAAAGATGACTGATCCCAATGCAGCGAATCGTTCATTATCCAAATTGTAAATTGACAAATATTTTATTAATATTATTTTTCAAGCAACCAAAATTATAAAGATTCGATGATCACCCATGCGAAAATGCCTCATGATTTTTTCATGATAAAATTCTCATGATTTTTAATGAGAAGTTGAAACAAATTCGCATATAATATTCATGAGGTTCTCATATGAATTTATGATCATTCGCATGATTTTTAATGAGATTTTGAAACAATTTCCCATGCATTTTCATGAGTTTCGAAACTCATGTGAATTTGTTTCAAAATCTGTAAGATAAAAACTTACATCGCTCAATTAAGCATGCAGAGGCCTGATTCTGCAATATCTTAAGGAACAAATATCAATGACTATAATCAAAAGCATCATAATTAAATGAAGTGTTCATTGCCAATTTGTTTTTTTTCTTTAGTTTTTTTCGCATCTCTACATTTTTGTGAACACTTTTGCACAATGTCAGTTCTCCTTGGTGTCTTCATCCTCATTTCGTCACAACTTCCTTGTATATTTCGCTTCTGGCACCACTGATCCACCTCGACTGAAAAAGATGTAGCTAAGTACTTGACTTATGTTTGACACTATTTGTTCAAATACATGTAGTCGTCTTCATCCATGACAGTTGAATGTTTTTTGATATTATTCGTAGCTGGAAGTGTTTTAAATTTAGATTCATCACTAAGAATAGCTTTCATTTTACTACAATAATCATTCGTGTTAAGGATCACAATACTATAACCTTTATCGGAAGAACATACACAAAGATCAATGTCAATATATTCAGTGAGTCAGCATACAGGTGTTAATGACGCCGTGCACTTCGATATACTAATAGACTATTTGTCTCTTCCTAGGTGAGACAGAGTGTACATTGTTGACGAGCAATGACTGTGAGAACAACTGACGGTCAACGGTTCATTCGGTCAACATAGTTGTTCATAGTTCCTGCAGCAAAATACTCACTCGGGTCGCTTCCGTCTAATGTAGTGAGTGGTGAGAAATGACGGCTTTGCTGCGTTTCTGCATGTCATAGTGGGTACAATGAGACAAGAAGCGATCCTGCAAACACAAATTTGTGACATTTTGTCGATATCCTGTTAATAAAAAGCAGTGCAACGTCTCAGGAGGTTCAAATAAGGTACCGTAAAACTGGCAAATGTCAGCCACCAGGGGTAATGTCAGCCACTTATCAAAAAAGTGCAAAAAACTCTTTTCATTCACAGTTACCTAAAGACTGATGCTCACACTCTTTGCTGATTTCATTTTTGACATTTCAGAACAATTGGATTAGTTACAGTTGCTTTCGGAGCTTGTAATTCGTAAGATGAAAAAAAATCGTAAATATCGTTGGTGGCTGACATTACCCATTGTTGCTAATTCGACTGTGCTGCCAGCGATGAAGCGATGAATCAGATATCTATGTCGCACACAGCCGCGTGTCTTATCGATTTGCGTCCTCACCTGCACCTGCGCATGATCTCTGTCACGACGATCAACGAATTTGATTCCGTATTTTCTGAATGAATTTTCTTTCTTGTGACATTCGAATGTGTGATTGCTGTTAGTGATGGCCACGAAGAAAACCGTCAAGAGCTACAGGGATGACGATATGCAGTTAGCTGTCAGCGCTGTTCGTGAAAACCGAATGTCACAAAGAAAAGCTGCCGATGCTTATCATGTCAATCGCGAAACACTACAGCGTCATATCAAGGCATCATAGAAGAATGAGATAGTTGCGGGACCTGGCAGACCCACAGAACTTTCGCAAACTGAAGAACAAGTCATCGCTCGAACAATTCAGACTATTACCAAGTGGGGATTCGGTCTGACTAAACAACTTCTTCAAGACCTCGTCTGTCGATATCTAGCATCCAAAGGTCGTGAAGTTGAGCTATTCACAAATAATCGACCAGGAAGTGACTGGGTGAACTCTTTTATGACCAGACACAATCTGGTTCTTCGTCAGGGATGCAATATCAAACGCAGCAGGTCATCACTTCGACCAGAAACGGTGAACGCTTTCTTCGATGAACTGTCGCAATGTGGATTATCAGAAGCTTCTCCTTCTCATGTCTTCAACTACGACGAGACCGCACTGTCAGATAATCCTGGTTCTCAAAAAGTGATTGCAAAGCGGAGAACACGTCGCATCGAAATCGTTCAGGAACATTCAAAGACCAATATCTCCCTGATGTTTTGCGGTTCCGCTGACGGAAAGCTTCTTCCGCCCTACGTCATCTACAAATCGCAAGTGTTTACGAGATTTGGACGCAAGGTGCACCACGTGGAACTGTGTTCAACTGTTCGAAAAGTGGATGGTTTGATAAAGACTACTCTTTCGCAGCCTGGTTTCGTGACACTCTAATCCCTGCAGTTAGGGATCTTCACGGAGAAAAGTTCGTGATCGGTGATAATTTAGCAGCGCATTTCTCTGTTGAATTGATCGAAATGGCTGCTGCATACAACATCAAATTCATCGCTCTTCCACCTAACTCTACCCACCTTCTGCAACCTCTTGACGTCGCTGTGTTCAGAACTGTGAAAGCCAAGTGGAGGATCATCCTATAGAACTTCCGTCGGGAGTCCAGGGCAACTGGGCCTATTCCGAAGCAGTCGTTCGGAGTCATGTTGTTCCAGTTGTGGAAGATGGTGGAGAGTCCCTCCAAGCAGAATCTGATAAGTGGATTCAGAGCGTGTGGCTTTTCCCCCATTAATCGAGACGCTCCACTGAGCCGCCTGATAAGGTCCGAGACCCACGGCGAAGAAGCCATCAGACGTGACCTGGATTCCAGCCTTATTAGGATGCTGCGAGAAATGCGCGGTCAAACTTCCAATCAACGAAGACCCCGTGGGGCAAAGGTGACGGCTGGCCGACCGATTCTCCCGTCTCACAGTGTCGCCTCAACGTCAAATGTGGATTCAACGCATGCGGACGGGATGAAGACAGCTCAACTTGCAGTGAGGATGACGAATGTGGATTGTGTAAAATTTCGTTTGCCGGATATAATGGACCAGACTGGGTCCAATGCACGTCTTGCAGAATATGGACCTGCGGAGCCTGTAATAATGAAACGAGTGATGTATTTTTTGTGTGCTCTAACTGCAATTAGCTGTTGTTGACTTTGTATTGCGTGTTGAATTGTTGTTTTAGTTACTAACAGTTCGTTTTGCTAAAATTTCTGTTGGTGGCTGAGGTTACCCATATTTCGTTTTTCGAAGTACCCGTATCTAAGTTGTTCTTAAATACACGTATTTCATTGTTCAAGCTATTTTTCATTTTGATTGTCTTCAGAAAGCCAAAATTGCAGTTCATGAAGGTATAACTCGTACTCTATATGAAATATATAGCAGAAAATTCAAAAAGAAGCCAAAAAAGTGGCTGGAATTTGCCTATTTTACGGTACCTTTTAGATCTCAAACTGACGCTTTAAAGTGAACTTCACAGCATGGTAGGACATACACAATTCTGGCATGTTCTTTGCAATAGGATGATCAATCATTTTACATTTTAAGTTGGCCTTGTTACTATGAAAGGTGACCTTGGTTCAAACCAGAGTTGAACCGGCCCGGGTCCGCGTTTCAAATTCTCTGCTGAACAGCACTGTTTAGCTATAGAAGCTAAGTATCTTCAACGTTTGTTATATTTGAAGCAAAGTCACTTGTCAATCAGCTTATCTCTAATATATTAAGCTTGCATTGACTTTTCTTTCCGCATGACTTTCTAAAGGCAGAAATACACAAAGAGATTTCAAAATAGATGGTGCATTTCGTCAAATTATCTTTTGATAATTTATATATTGTATTGTTATATTATATTTCGTCAAAGTTCCATAACAAACCTGCACTATTGGCAGGTAAAATGAGAAAGTCTACTTAAAACAAATGAAAATTCACTGTTCAATGTTTGAAAGTTCATCTTAATGTTCAACAGCTATCAATTTGCTTACAGATGGTGCATAGGACCTAAAGCATTCGATCATGATAAGCATTATTCATTATTTAAAGCATCAACATTTAGATTTTTAGAATGATTCTCAAGGCGATAGCACTCAACTAATGTAATTGATATCTTCAGTAAAGATGGTAAGGTGCGCAAAACGATGAAATTTCTCACCCGGGCCAAGATACAAAATTCTTCCAGGCCCGGAAAAAGCGGCCCGGTTCCAGTCGCTCTTAGTCCACATTGCGAATTTGAAGCAACATCTTTGGAGACCTCAGGCAACAACACCTTTCTCTGATTTTTATCGTCATATCGGAAAACATGAGCTTTGAAATCCCCATGTTTTCATTGCTAGCTTCATTGAATGATCGGAAATTTTAATGAAATCTTGTGTCATCATCTGTTCTTGAAACATATTGACGAAATAGATCCTTGCGGCTCATTCCGGAGAGTGTACAATAAACATGTTCTCTTTTTCAGCTTGATTCTTCCTTGTGCCTGAAGTCTCGATCATATAAATGAGTGTGTGGCCTGGTACAAGGAAGATATCAGTAATGCTTTTGCACCCGACCATTGCACAACGACATGATTGTCCATTTTCTGCTTCGGACCTTGCACCATCAAGTACATACAGTGGCTTATCCCCTTATGCACTTTGTGGAAACCATATAAGAAAACCTCCAATCATCGTTTAACACAGTCAAAAGAAGCATCCAGATCTATCACAAAATGGGGTGAAATATCTGTTTTTGAAAAAATGTGGTCTATCTCCTTATACGTTCGACCCCTTCAATTATCTGCAGCCATTTTAAGCAAGCACGAGTCTCGTGCAGCTAAGATTAAATAGCAGAAAATTGCAAGAAATCACTTAATCAGCTGCATTAGAAGGAAGGTGAATTGCTCATTAACCGTTTATTCAGAAACAGGTCACTGTTCTTGATAAATGCTACGGTACTAATAGTAAAAACGGATAGCCGAGGAACCTAGAAATATTCATGAGATTTACTGCAGTTAGCAGCATTACGCGTGTATTGGCAATTAAAATGGTAATCAAATGTATCCATAATTTGTAGATTGCAAATTTTCTAAGGCACGTAGGGGAAATTAATTATATTTTTATATATAATATATAATAAAATTTATATATATTATATATTTCTTGATTGCTTTGATGATGCACTTTTCATGCGTATATGAACAAAACACAACAACAATGCAATTCACTTTTAATGAAGACATTAGGTCTAGTGGCAAAGCAATTAAATCAAAACAACCAATTCTTTGGTGCAAAATCTTTCAACAGGAAAGCTACAAATTTTTAAACAGTCTTCTGTTGTTACCAAAAATACCTAAAACTATTACTTTCATTTTAATGCTTCAATCGGTTTTTCTGCCGAAGCTGCTAGTGCTCAATAATTTCGTTTTCTAAGCACGAGATGGAATCAATGTTGTGGAACGGTAGAAGCATTTTGAGTCTATTGAAAAAATGAAATGCGTTTTGGAATGAACATTCTGATCTTAAAGAAAAGCTATCGAGCTTTGCATGTTGTAGGCTCAATAGTTTTTCAGCAAATGGAAGACGCGATAATTCAATTCATTCTTTTTCAACTCAGCATCTCATTGTTGATCATGCCACGCAACGCATCGCTATCATCAAGCGCAACAAATTCTCCAAACATTGAAAAGGTTACTTTTGATGAGGTTAGGAAGATGTCTTTCTCACAACTAAACAAAATGACAAAGCCACAGTTACGTTCTGCTTTAAAAGATGCTATGACAGCCCTTGAGAACATTGACTTGTCCCGCACTTTAGATCCTTGTGAGGTGAAAACAGCTGTTGTAGATGCTGTAAGTGAAATCAAGAGTGACCTTCTCAAGGAAAGTAAGGTGCTTATTGGTGAGGCCGAAGAGAATTTGAATGCTAAGATTGACTCCATCAACGCGAGAATTGACAGCATTCAACTCAATGTGCAAGATGACATCATAAATGAGCTACAAGACCGAGAGCTTCGTAAAAGTAATGTACTGTTCTTTGGTATTCCGGAATGCCAGACAGATGGACCTGAGCAGAAGGACTTCGATAAGAGGAATCTAGACATCATCTTTGAGTGAAAATGGTGCTTCTAGTGATTATCAATTCCGCCGTTTCTTCCGCATAGGTGCCAAAGGGTCGAGACCTCGGCCTTTTAAAGTTATTTTCTCCAGTTATGATACAAAAATATGAGTCATGAAGTCTGCACCTAAATTATCAAGAGTGAACAATGACGGAAATCTAATCTTCAAGAAAGTTGATCTGAAACTATATATATGACTCCTAGAGAATTGGAAGAAGATAATAAGTTAAGAAATGAACTCAATTATCGTCGTGGTCTTGGTGAGAACGTCATTATAAAGAATAAAAAAGTGTTTCCACGTGCTTCCAATACAAATCGGGGCTTTTGACAAAAGAATACTGTTCCAAAGGTGTATATGACTAATGCTCGTTCTATAGCTGCAGTTGGTAAACTTGATGATTTGAGAGTCACTTGTGTTGCCTTGAATCCCGACATTATAATAATTACCGAATCTTGGTTAAATGACACGCATGACTGCTCGATGTTTCAAATCAAGGGATATACCATATTCAGATGTGACAGGAAAAATCGTTTAGGAGGTGGAGTTGTTGTTTGGATTCATTCCAGTCTAGGCCCCTGTCAGGTTCAAAATTGTCTGCCTCCCATCTCATGCGAATCAATTGCTGCATCTTTTAAGTTTGATAATCAACTTTATTTATTATGTGCTTTGTATTATCCTCCGAATTTGAATTCTCTTCATAAATGTGAAATACTCGATTTCCTTATACGAGTAGATTCACTAGATAGTTACACAAGCAGTTTTGTGATGTACATTTGATCATAGGTGGTGATTTTAATGACTTGGACACTGACCTACTTTGCAGAAGTCTTGATTTGAATGATAAAGAGAATTTACCAGCACGAGGTCAATCCTGTAATGACAAATGTCTTGTTAGCAAATCTATAAATGATATGTATGATTTCACTGATATCGGCGCACCTCTTTCATCTCGACGTAAAGGGTCACATGCTCAAATTTTTCTCAATCCCTACTATCCTGGTCATAAAGTTAGCATAATATGAAAAATTCATAAAGGTGCATGCAAATGGCGCTTAAAAACGCGTGTTGTTGTTTTCAATCGAGTTAAAGTACCCGGTAGGTCCCTCAAATAACAATCCAAAAAGATTTATCGACCAAAAAACTACAAGATTCCAAATGATTACTATAATGAGGACGAAAATCAATATTTTGTGAGTCCGCCTTTTGCTTTAATGACAGCCGCAATCCTGTCAGGCATTGACTTAATCAGTTGTGCGCAGTACTCAGGGGAAATATCAGAGCACCACACTCTCTTGATCTTTTCCAAAAGGTCCTCTCGCGAGGTCGGTTTCTTCTTCATGACAGCCCAACAATTCTCGATCGGATTAAGGTCAGGGGAGTTCCCTGGCCACGGATGGATGACCTGAATCCGTTGCTCCGAAAGCCAATCTTAAACCTTCCGGGAAGAGTGGCAGGGAGCACCATCGTGTTAGTAATGGGAGCAATTGTGAATGGTCATGAAATTCGGAACTTTCTCATTCAAGATTGCAAGATATGCTTCCGAATTGAGTGCGGAACTCTCTGGCACGAACCATAGACCAGCTCTCCCTTGGCCAGTGATGGCACCCCAGATCATTACAGAAGGCGAATGCTTCATTCTAGGAAGAACGTACCGCTGGTTATGGCGTTCACCTTTGGGCCGACGAACGTGGCTGCAAAAAGCATAGAATTGCTTCACAATAGTCTCATCCGAGAACATCGTTGCCATCCATTGCTCTGTAGTCCAATTTCTATATTTCAGAGCAAACGCAAGCCTGTCTTTGACGTTCTTTGTTGAAAGCCGCGGTTTGGTTGCCGGATGATACGCACGCAGTTTGAAGTGGAGCTGAAGACGTCGACGAATAGTTCTGGTACTGACAGACGTATCAGGTGGTAGCATCGCCTGGATTTCCGAAGAACTGCATATCGGAGATGCAACGACCATTCGCCGCATCATCCTGTCAGTTTGATGACTGGTGCAGCGTGGGGCTCCAGGTGACTTCTTGTAGCAGAAAGAACCCGTCTCCTTGTAGCGTTTGACAGCTCTTGATACAATCGATTGATTCAGCTTCAGTTTCCGGGCTATTTCACATTGTGTCAGACCTTCTTGTCGCAGGATGACGATCTGAGCGACGCTTTCACTCGTGATGTTGCGAGCTTTTCCCATAGCGAAATGAGTGCTGTACTGATTGTCAGAGAGCTAATAAATTTGAGTCACGGCGAGCATTCGAATCTCATTGGATAGCAATTGTGCCTATTCATTAGTGTTCACGCGGCAGTAGCATGCTAACAAAGATATTGCAATTATGTGGGGCGTTTTACGTTGACTCGACAAAATTCACTTAATCGCGCAAAATATGCTAACTTTATGACCAGGATAGTATACTGTCTACAATAAACCAAACTGTTTAGGAAGCGTCGATGGTTGGGGGGGGGGTTTGGATTGAGTAGTGCTACTCATATTCACCGATTTCTTGAAAGACTCAATTCAGCCTCTTTCTCATCCAACATGTACTTCGATAGATGATTTAGATACCAAGATTGAACTGTTCTTTTCTATTTTTGGCACATGTTTTGCCGCTATTCTTTGGCATTCTGTTCTCATGAGAGAAAGGGACAAGCCTTGGATGAATCCTTATTTGAAAGAAGTTGATCAACGCAGATGGGCAGCATATCGCGAGAAAGATTTCAATATAGTACCATATTTTCAAGCAAAAGGTTGGAAGAGGAAATTACGAGAGTCCAAAGTAAACTGGGTGAAGAAAATCACGTCTGTCCCAAGAAATATGTGGACTGTTGTGTCATGAAGCTCGAGGGAAATCATGCGGGTAGTGCCCTTGATCATCTTTTATCCACAGTTTCCTCCCGGGTATTGAAAGTGCTACCAACAAAATTAATAGCGTTTTCGCAGAGACCTTTCAACCCTTACTCATCTATCAGTGACACAGTTGATTCACATGATTGGTGTCCATTATCCGAACCTTGCGAAATATTTTCTGTGCTTGATAACTTCGTCGTGAATAAATCAAGTGGTTCTGAATGGTATTCCAGTCAAGGGCCGCTAACCAGTTAGTCTGCGCCCTACATTTGCGAAAACCTTTATGTCATATCAATCTTACCTCTCTACTATTCGACGCTATGTTCCTCGAATTCTCAAATCATGTGCTGTATCCCCTGTTCCAAAGTCGTCCTGCTTTCTAACTTAAATGATTGAGGCCAATCACAGTCTTAAGTGTGCAAGTAAAGTACTTGAAATGCATGTTTTGAAATATATTAAATCGACAATTCTCTCGAAGTATCCCATCACATCAGTTTAGTTACAAACCTTTGTCTGACTGGGGGTGTGCACTTATTTCTATTCATGACCATAGTGACATCGTGCCTGGAAACGTGCCTGCCTTTGATGGATGTATGTTAGTCAATTTTGTTGATTTTTTCGAAGACGTTCGATACGAATTATCTCACAGCATATTGATTGACAAATTTAAAATGCTCAACTTTCCCACCGGTTTTATTGTGATGCGTTGACTAAGATATTTAAATGATCGTTTTCAAAGAGTTCGTTTTGTAAAGTATGCACTAAGTGAGGTAAGCCTGTGTAACAAGTGAGGCTCCACAAAGTTCTCTATTGGGTCCCATTTTTGTTTCTTCTTTATTGCTATGATTTGAAGCCGAAATTTTTGTTCCACAAAAATTTGTTCAGTACGCTGATGATATTTATGAAAACTATTTCCTCTTTCTGACAATCAATTAGAAGAATTTTTACTGACTGTGAGAAAGAGGTCGATACACATACAGCAATGGTCTTCTTCAAACTTATTGCGTATAAATGAGTAGAAAAATAAAATAGTGATTTTTACCAAGAAGAACAAAGCTGTCGAATGTATGCTGGATAGACTTCCATTTCAAGTCTTACATGTCATTAACATCTTAGGTATTGTTTGGAGCAATAAACTGTCATGGAATCCTCATTTTGAAGCTATTGAAAGAAAATGTTCTCAACGTATGCACCTTTTAAAAGTTTTGAGAAATTCTTTAAGCCACGACGATCTGTGGATGGTATATAGTGCTATGATTGAAAGCATTTTGCTATATTGTATAACCCTTTTCGGTAGTATCAATGCACAGATCACGTCAACTGTAAAGCGTGTTTTCAAACGTTCAAAGCGAGTTATATGTAAATCCGAATGTAATTGTGAATTTAAGAACACGTTTTTTGGAAAACGTAAATCTGCTTATATGAAATTGATAAATGAAGTACACAATCCTGAACATCCCTTAAGAGCACTGATGTATTTTAGAAATGGTAGACTGTCAATCCCGTTATGTAAACACAGTAAGACGGAAAAAAAACTGCTTTCTTGTTATGGCCGCCACGCAATTTTTAAACCGTTTTGTGACTTTATGACTTCTTTTATTATTTCACTTGTAATGTTGCTCCACTTTTGATGTATTTTTGATTATCATTGATGAAATATATGACTATTCATTCATTCATTCATGAAGCTCTTATTTGATCATAAGTGTACAAGCAAGAAGGTTCATCTTTTTTAATAGACAAATAGTTGATCACAAAAAATAATTGGAAAAAGAAGATACACTTTAGTCATGGAGCTTCTGAAACTTTCTGAAGCCTTGAAAATCTGGGAGCAGTCTCATTTCCGATCAAGCAATTTTCCAGTGATTTCCACAGTACAAGAGCAATTAAGATTGTGAACATTTCCTTACTGCATTATGCAATGATTTTAAACGGAATATGGATATCTTATTAGATTGATAATGCAATTTCAGTGAACCAAATGTAATATAAGTTTGCTATGCTAATATAGGAATAGTATCCACTTTTAGAGGACATAAATGCATGGATTCCGAAGACACGTTAGTGTCCGAGGAATTTTGCATTTATGTCCGATAGAAGTGGATATTTTTAGTAATTTCAATGAATCTTGTAAAGAAAGACTTCGATATAATTATTTTTGAAATTAATGAAATAATATTGTTTTTCATTATTCTAGTCTTTCTGCGCACAAAAAAATTAATTAATAAAATGTATCGAAATATATTTCGCCGGTCTGGCCTTATCAAATGAAATAGAAGGAAATCCTAAGCAAACATTTACAAAAATTATTTACTATCATTGTCATTATCGATATCCAGAAAATATCCACATATAGTATATTTCAGTATTCAATAGTCTCATAGTTCACAATAATTTATTCTATATCTCTCTCGTTCTTCTGTATAGCCACTGTTAGCATGTAAGGTTGGTTCCACTCTGTTTTGTTGTTAATGACGATCCTTTTTTGTTGTATACTGCTTTTGATATTGATGATTCCGTTATTTTGACGTTCCATTGTGTTATTATGATGTACACTTATTATATTCATTGAAAATTCTTGTTTTATGTTGTCATGATGTTCTTTGCAATGTCTCCATAACCTGATGTATCCTTCTTTTCCCTCGTTTGCTTTATATATTCTTTTCTTTTGATTTTCGCATTTCTTGCTGTTTCTCCGATATAGACCCCTTTGCATTCTTCACATTCAATTTCGTAAGTTATTCCCTGTGTATCACATTTTCCTTTGCCATTACTTTTGCATACTAGGTATTCGTCTGTGCACTTCTTTTTCTCAAACGGATTTGATCTTTGTACACTGTAAATCGCTGGATACGAAATTTACATACACACATATACTAAAATCACATACAATTTGAAACTAACATGTGATGCGAGATTCTCGTATGTTTACGGAGATGTTTTTCATACGAAATCTCACTTACTTTCGTATGTGATTGGTATGTAGCGATACGAACTATTCTATCGGTGATTGGTTGTTTTACACTGAAATACGAGTTGTTGGTATGCTTTATGTACGAGACTCGATGCAAATTCATCCTCATTCGTATGACTTTTGTATGCCTCTGATATGTTGAGCTTTATTAAGTCACATAGCAAATATATATATATATATATATATATATATATATATATATATATACAGGTGAGTAAAAAGTAACGCCCGCATTTCAGCTACCTGATTTAATATGCAATATATATATATATATTACATGCCATTGTCAAATAACGTTTTCAGTAATACCAGTCGAGAATATTTCTTTTTGATAGTGTGATATTTCATTGGATTAGATTTTTTATGAATTTTATGCTCCTCCAGTTTGTCGTCGTTGCCACTTGTCTAGCAACTTTAACAGGACGCTTAGTTAGCTCTACATTATGAACCAAATTGGTTAACATCAATTCATTCAAACGATGTTTTTCGTGCAATCATGTTGACTTATATATCTCAAACATAACTATTTTTGCGTTCATGAATTATAATGTATTTTTATTTCAGATTGATAAAATGCTTAATTTCAAAATTATATTATGCATACTTGTTGATGGTTGAATACTTATTGATTATTTTTATGAAATGCATTTGAATTACATGCATTAATATCAAATTCAGTATTGAAAGTATGACTCTTGAATGTCACTATCTTACAAAACAGTAGTAACATTGATGTGATCTTTATTGACAAAAGTGCATTAAATCAACATACTTTGGACGTGATTGATGCTTTCTTTTAACATTGTGCTGGTATGGCTTTAGTATGTAAATCATACCACACTTGAAATATCACACGAAAAGCATACAAATATATACAGAAATATACCAAAAGCTATTTTGGTATGCATCCTTCGTATGTGATTGGTATTGAGCGATTAACAGTGTAGTTTTGATTTCAATGTATCTTTTGCTGTTGCTATAACTTTGATTTTGAATCCAGTTTTCTTTATTTCGCTTTATAACTCTTTCTTCAGTGTCGAACTTGGGGTTAATTGAATAAATAACACACTTTCGTAATAATTATCTTTCTTGTACCGAGTTCTCTTTTTCATTTGTTTCACTCTTCTTCTTCTCTCAGCTTGTTGCCATTCTCTTGGTCTATACATTGGTCTGATTTTGTTTCTGTCATTTTCTTTTATTTTGTTGTAAGCATTTAATGCTGACTCTGTGATTTGCGTTCTAAATTTCTGAACATAACCAGAATATTGCATTCTCTTACTTATTTCTGTTAAATGTTTGACTGTTTGATTCTATGGTAAGTGTTGACTACAGTTGAGCAAAATTCTCAGCATTTGTTGTGTGAGAATAGTCCTTTTTGTACTCCATGATGGCGACGCTCTTGCGTGAATAACCATTTTTGAAGCTATACTTTTCATGTAAATTTCATGTAATATATTCTTTACTTTACTGTTCTCATCTGTTGCCATCCAAACTTTCAAATCTAAAATTGGCAATTTTTTAGAGTGTTTGGAAGGGAAATCAATTTCTAATTGAATGGATTGATGAATTTCATTTCCAATTTCTTGTACCATTTTCATAATATTTTTGTCATTTTCTATTTCTTCAATATCATCTTGCTGTTGACTCATACCTCATTCTCGTAGGACAATATCAACGTTATATCATCAACATCTCTTTTCATTAGCATACAGTGTATATTGCTTTGATCTAGTTCCTCGATTAGTTTTTCATCCCACCACATCATGAAGATTTGTGCGATTACTCCAGTCAATTCAAGTCCGATTGGTCCACCATCTTTTTGTAATTTGATATGGTCATCAAACTTGTATATGTGATTTTTCATTACTGTTTGCAAACCGATTTTGATGGCTCCTGTTAATATTTTTTTTTTGAGTGTTCATTTTCTGGAACCATGCAAGGATGTTTCCACATCGCGTATCTTTTATTTATCTGTTCTTCCATTCCATTGCCTGTAATGGTTGGTGGTCTTCCGACATTCGTCTTTCTGGTTGGACAGAAATTTGATATCCCCATTTCAATAAGTTCTTCTTTTGATCAAAGAAAGGTATAATCCTATTTCACGATAGTCTATGCCTTCCATTTTGATTTCTGATTTTTCAAACGATTCACAAACTTTTCAATAGTATACTCAATGTTCAGACTGGAATATAGTGCTTTAACATCTGCTGAGCCTATTATGATATTTTGTGTTGAATTCAAATCATTAAACTCTGTTGAAGTCGGCAATTAGCTCTTCTGTGTTGAGGAAAACAGTCTTTTTATCGTTTATCCAGATTTATGATACAATAACAGGTGAGATAATTGATTGTTCGGAGAGTTAACCGATCCGCAAACTGGTCTACCTGCAGGACCTATTGATGTGTCCAAGCATTCTTTCTGATCTTTTCTCAACGTGTATAGTAGAGGCATATTGCTACCATTGTTGATCATGTTATTTCTGATTCTCAAATGATCGTTGGTAAAATATGCAGCCTGTAGTATTCTTGCCCAAAATACTGCATGTGCGTTCATTTGCTGTTCAATTTTTGTGATTTCACATTCTATAATGTCACTGTCATTTGCAATGTGTTGTTTCCTCATTTCTTTGTAATTACTTTTTTGTGTCGACTGAGAATCGCCCACTTTTGTCAGTTTGATAGATGACAATGTCTTCTTTCTTCTCTCTTTTGATAAGTGCTTTGAGACCTTTTTCTTTAATTGTCAGGTTTTGCCATTTTATATTCGAATCGATTTCTAATGAATAGTCTTTTATTTTGCTCATTAATAATTATATTATTGAAATAATTGATTTTTCAAGTATTGAAGGTGCCATGATTAATTTTTGTTAATTTCACATAATTAATTTCTGTGCGTAGAAAGACTGAAATACTTAAAAAACATTGCAATGCTGACAATTGCATAATTTGTATGGAGATTTGACATACAGTAGAGTGCATTCTTCCGGACAATAATACAATCTTCAAACCCATGCAATTTCAATGTAATTCAGCGGACAATAATGCCAACTACGGATAATCAAATTGATAATGAAGCTGTGGGAATTATGCTTCAAAATTGATGTAAATCTACATCATTTAATTGCAGGTGCACTTGCATAATATTACAAATATAAATCAACAAATCCGTGCTTAAAGGCGTCAAATGAAGTGCAATATCAGCCTCATCTCGTGGACCTATCCGTGCTATGGTAGATTTCTGTTCACGTGCTACGGCATGTTACAGAAGGTCTATAGATAAGTCTTTTCGAATTTTTATCGATGACATCCATCTTTCCGTGTCGCTGAAGCATTATACTTACTACCAGACATCCATGGTTGAAGTTTATTAACTCAATCGATCATCAGATAACACAGACAGTGTTCTACATGGACATGGTACATGGTAATCTATGGCATGCGGTATAGACGTTTTATAGTGATGATTACACATGACCAGACTTTCACATAAATAGCATGTTATTTTGCTTCTGCATAGATTTTGCCCAGTTGTACGGTTCTATGAGGAAACATCATTAAGAATTACATTATAAATGCGAATGCTTGAGAAATTTTGCCTCCAGCCTGAGAGCGTGAGAAGAGGTCTGAATGCGTGAGATTCAGGCCCAATGCGTGAGAGTTGGCAACTCTGGAACCGACGAGAGTCATCGAAAACGTTCAAGATATTAAATAATACTATGAGTTTATTTTTATTTTCTTCACTTAAAGTCAGTAAGAAAAGGCTGCTTCAGATTCCTAAAATGCCCCATTTATCTTATACACCTATTGCATTTTGTATGCCATAGATAGATGCATGAATAAAGACAGGAAAGTCGGATTTATATCGATGTGTGCCTTTTAGGAGAGAAAGTCTGAGAAAGTTTACTACAATTGTCTGCCTGGGAACAAGTTTTATTTCGTATATCCAGATTGCAAACGACAAAAGGTGTCATTTCCTGTTCTACAATTCCTTTACTCAGTTCAGCTCTCATTCTCATGCCGACGGCAACAAAGCAAACAATAGTTACGTTGCTATGAATAACATTACAATATGATGATTAAGGAGCTACTGACAGTAAGAAGTAATCTGCACACACAAGCGTTAGAAAGATGAAGCATTACAGATAACATTTCAAATGAGTATTCGCATCAGAGGCACTAGTACATTAGGTGCATGATATATCACTGATATCAGGCTTTACACTTTGTAGAAAGTCCAAGTCATTGATTTCATGTACCGAAGGACCATAGATAGGCATTTAAATAGTATTCATGCATTCTATCAAAGGTTGCTGGGGATAAATCGGAAATTTCCAATTTATGCCCGCCAATTTCAGTGTATTTTCAATGGAGCCACAATTTCCTATTCATGCCCTCCGCTTTTACATATCTATCAATGCGATTACTGTTCATCGACATCCATGGTCCACGTCACAGGTGTTTTTTCATCCATGATAGTTCAGGCATGAATAGAAATTATAGCAATCTGTCGTCGGGCATAAATTCGAGGATCTCCTCGTGCACTGCGCACCATCAGATATCTTCCATCATAATCCCTGTATGGCTGTGAAAGCCCGAACTTTTCTTGTACAAGTATGATATTTCATGCTTACAGCCTACGATTTGTAGACATTATGCGCTTCTTTGATTGCTCTATTTTTTTAATTTTTAAAACAGGTCCTGCAAAAACAACTTTGATTAGAAGAATCTGGGCCATTAATTCTAGACTAAGGAAAGTTAGATCCATAAGATTTTAAACATTGTGAAACAGTGGTTTGCGTATTTTCATGTTTTTTCATCAAACTTCAGAGGTGGTTAACTTTAGAAGGCACTTTATTCCAAGAACGTGACACATCAAGCCTCTTCGATTGATGCCCGCATTTCACTGTTTGAAGTCTCGGTTGTACGAGGACATGGCGTTTTGGATTCTTGCTCAGTATTTGCCGGAAATAAACATAATTATACATCAATTAGATAAAACTGTTAGACTTATGAAGTTTGCAAAACATTAGCAAATGTAATAGTGAGATGTACTCAGAATTGAAGAATTTTAAGCACAAGAATTCTGTGACAGCCTTGGACACAAATTTTTCCCTTGCAAGGGCTCGTCAGTACGGTTCGGAATGGCTCAGACTAGCTTAAAATATATAGAATTGGAGCTCCATAATCCCTATGATTATCAGCACACGGCAAAGCCATTATAAATGAACACAGAGCAGCCAGTTGTACAGATCTTCAGCTTGATGAACCATTCCACATATTTTAAGCTACTTTGGGCAATTTCGAGCTTAACTCGCGAGCCCTCTTTTAAGGAGAAAAGCGCAGCGTCTACTGCTGCCAAGGATTTTTTTTGCTTAAATAGTTCAAGTCATGAGGACACCTTTCTATTCCATACCCAGGCGAACTGGCACTCTATAATCTTTGTGCCGCAATTAGCAAATCTGCAAGTGCAATTCCTACCGGGTCATCCTCTTAGTGTGCATGCTAAATGTGAATCAGGCATTGATTAAGGATCGACCGGGTACCCGGGCATCGACACGGCGATTACCCGGGTTTTTTGTAGGCACGGGCACAGTCACAAGCACGGACACGGCATTCAAAACCAATGAAGATGTGCTTGGTTCCCGTACCTGACAAACGTATGACTTAACCACATTTATTATTCAATGCATAGTAGATTGCAGTAATGTACCTGTTAAGATAAAGTTTACAAATAATGAAAGACATAGGATAGTCTATCAAAAATGAATTGATACAGGTCCAACGTAATAAGTATGTAATGTTTGTTTAGCGACACAATAACAGTTACACATCTAGATTACATGATAGAATTATTCTCTCTATGCATAAGACAACATCGCGGTTCTCCATAGAACAACAAATAATAATATCTGTTCATTAATCAATCATAATTGAATTGATAAAGGCCTCCTAATTTAATGACCTAAATGTTATTTAGCGATACAAGAAATCACATCTAGTTATTTTTACATAGAACACTATGAGTGTCAAACTAATTTAATGAAGCTTTATTCCACAAATAAGTGACCATTCGAATTCAACTTAAAAGCAGTTAGAGGGTACCTTTTAAAAACCGACCTCTAATTAGATAGTTATAATCAGAGCTGGAAAAATTCCACTGAAATTTATTAATTCCAATTCCATAATGAGATTCAATTCCGATAATTGCATGACGCGTATATGTTAATGTATCTAAAGTTTCCTCGCTTCAATCTAACCCATGTGCCCGTATCCTATCCTCGTTATTCCTCTGTGCCGTTCCCTGCGTCGTTCCTATGTGCGTTCTCATGTTCATAGTTCATATTTCTTGTGTACATGTACATGCATATATGTAGCCGGTCAGCCTACGCCATTTTCGTTTCGTAAACGAGATATTCAACATCTTGTGAAAAAGAGAAAAGAAAATTGACGGTCAGCAAAGAATCAAACGCTGAGAGAGAGAGAGAGAGAGAGAGAGAGCATAGAAATTAACAGTACCATAGAAAGTCCTAGAATGGAAATTGCATGAAAATTATGGCACACGCCGGGGGAACTAAGTTGGGGCAAAACGCAAATTGTGCGAGCTGGTTTCCATGTTTTCTTATTTGTATTTATATTTATCAAGCCAAATTGAGATCTGGATTGCTGCCCCTTGTCTCAAGATCATATACAAAAGCAATAGTGAATTTACAAAATAATGCGGCGACAGGATGACAAAGAAAGAAATCCTTTAAAACGTTCTGTTCGTTCATCATTTCGAAATATCGCTCCTATAATCTATCAAGAGTAGTATCGAGAGTCACATATGCAACTTGCAATGTCGATTTACAGGACATACATTGCTCCAGCTTGAAATCAGAGGTCCAGAAATCTCAGAGTATTCATTTTACTTGAAAGGGCTCCCCTGTTCACTATATTTGAACAATTTTCAAAATTTTTACATGCTTTCGAATATCAGCTTCCAAAATATCATCACACTATATCAAATGTGTCATTTAATGATTAATTGAAAAGTTCCAGCGATTATTCACTAATCTGAAAAATTATTGTCGGTGAAGAAGCTTTCAATGTGTTTATTCGACAAATGCGCTAGGTTTCTTAACCGTATGAAGGAGAAATCATCCTATAATTAGAATTTTTTCTATTGAATTCTTGAGATATTGTTACAACCAGTGCACCGCCCACTTTCAATTATGACTTTGTGGACCAATTTTTAATTCGAATTTTGAAAAATAGTTGTTAATGACTGCTGCAAATCGACACAATATACCAACCCAGGGAATAGTAGGCCTTACCACATGAAAAAATGCCACCACGATAAAAATGATATCATGAAAACTGATTAATGGTCCATGTTAAAAAAGGAGATTAAATATTCCATGATAAGAACGAAATGTGGTCGGGTCGAAAGCTAACGAGCAGAGATTAAAGGAAACTCTTTCAATTTTCAAAAGAAAGTGGATTTATCGTCAAGTGTCAAAAATTTGCATAAATCAGAGACGATGAGAAATTGAAACAACAACAACTACCAACAACTACACATAAGACATCTTCAGTAGCTGTTAGAAGAACTCCGGGCTCTCGCGGTGTAACTTGACTACAGAAGTAACACAACTACAACTGCCTACCAGCGAACAACAACACAGTAGCGTATGCGGCAACACATCAGCGAGCGCGATTGAAGATTGACGGTGTAAGTGACACTGATATTCATGATATTTATGATATTATTTTGGTATAAGTGAGTTCGATCAATTTGAAGTGAATTCAACATCAAGAAGTGAACTGCAAGTTTAAAGTTTTTCTTTTATCGTTGAGTATCGTATTTGTATAACTATAGTCTTGAAAATTAATATTGTCAATTGTTGTGATTGGAAGTTGAATAATATTTCATGTCATTGCCATTTTAATTGAATCATTAATTATTAGAATAATTTGTTGACACTGTCTATATTGTGATTTGAACTGACAGTCTGCCCTTTAATGCAGGGTTAATTTTCCTCTTTCCAAACCGATTGTTTTTCGTGTGTACAACAATTAAGTTAATCTCCAATTTTTGTGCTTATCTAATCAATTACTAAATTCAACAATTGTTTTATTTTGATTAATTATCTTACATGATATATAACTAAATAACAGATTGAACAAAGATGATTATCTTTTCATTGTCTGCTTAATTGCTGAATTAACATTGTCCGGGGGCTGTAGGCCCATCAAAGTCACAATTAGCACCCTTTATTCAACAATAGAATAAAACTAGCTCTGTCGATCTATCTCTCTCTCTCTCTCTCTTATCTCTGCGTGCAGTTAACACAACGGCCGAATACTGTGATTTCAATTTTTGTACAAATAGATTTATCACAAGTCTATCGAAAAAGTGGAATTGAGGTTTATCAAGGTCAATTCCAATTCCAATTCCAATTCCAGTAGATTTAAATATCGTCAATTCCAATTCCAATTCCGACGAAAAATGGAATTAATTCCGGGTCGGAATTAATTCCAATTCCGACTTTTCCAACTCTGGTTATAGTTATCATCTAAATAAGGGAACACCGACGCAAATTGATGATGTACGGGAATTTCATTGGGTCAATTTAAATTTAAAAAATTTGTGTTAGAGGCTAATGAGGAGTGCAACCGAAATTTCAGCAATCATCAGAAAAATCACATGACTGATTAGAGCATTAGTCAAAAGCTGACATCGAACAGGCAAGCACCGGGTTTGTGGTCATGAACTATTTGCTTACATGGTTAACAGTAAGTGACTCTCTGTGATTCCGGTACTTTCTTCAACTTGCGGACTTGCGGTTGTGACTTGAAGAGTTTTCAAAATTTTTAAGGGTTCATTCTCGTGAACATTTTTTCTCCCAGAGAGTCATTGTCGATTGGAATTTACTACCCCATTATGATGTTTGATCGTCATCCCTACTGGACTTCAAGACAAACATGTTCAATGTTTTCATGCTGCGAAACTATCTTTGTGACATTTCTATTATCTGTATAAGATGCACGTTACAATAAGTTTGTTCATCCATTCGTTGTCAATCGCCTTAGCTTTTTTTTTTATGCACCTATGCTAGCAATATAAATACTCAATCATTATGAGGGAATCTGCAGACAATTGACGGCCTTGTCGTTCTCCAAGCATCCCCAAACTCTTTTTCGTGTTGATTTAAATGATTTGAAATGCAATTAAAAACTGTGAGCTCCAAAGCTTTATTGTACATTTCTATGAAAAATATTTTGACAATTGTCACTTTGAAACTTCGTCGTAATAAGACAGTTTTCAAGAATTCCAGTAACTAAGTTTTCCATGACATTATGATTTGTTAAGAATTTTGCTGCAAAAAAACTTTTTAACTTACTGAATGCCTTTCACTGTATGCTTTTTTGACTCGCTCTGCTTCAGACGACACGCTTTGCAAGTGTCGAACAAAATTTCTGAACGTTTTGATTTTTATATAGCCGGCATATGTCCTGGAGTTTTGCAAAGTATACTCGAATCGTGTTATATGAATTATTCAGACTTTCCGAGAAGCATGTTTTATAGTTTTAAATGCTTATGAAATCTGATGGTACTTTATAAATGCATCGATGTTGAATTGTTCGGATTCTCAAAAAGTAATTCCCTTTGTTTTGAATATACTGTCTTGGCTATTTTTCATTATTTGATTGTAGTTGGAAAGAGCCAATATAGAATGATGGTGGTTTTATTTTCTGTTTCTTACTTCTTACAATTAATTTCGGTTAACATCCGTTAACTATCTTCAGGTTAAAAGGAAGGAAATATGGTCTAGTATAAAATTTAAAATTCACACATACGTCTATGTCATAATAACATAATATTGAATACAAAAGGGGAAGGGCTATGGAACAGGTAGTATTCGGTTACATAGTACCAATAGCATCTTAATGATGACCTGACTAGATAAGAAAACAAAGGACATAGAAATGGACTAGCAATACAAAGGCTTGAGTTATAAGTACATGCAAATATCATATAAGTATAAAAAATACAAAGCTATAAAACAATTGGAAGAAGGTAAGAGGTGTGAATTAGAAATGTGATACTGTTATAATGTAATACATTGTCATGTTTTATTATTTTTACATAATAGAAAATATTTTTAATCAAAAAGAAAATCTGCATAATTGTTGAGTTCGATTTTGCTGTTAATTGTTGGTTTCATTTTTCTAATATAATATGCTTCACGAAGTCTTTGGTTTGATGTATCACTATCGTGGGAAAGAATGGTTGTGGAAAAGTTGTAACTGTGACATTTCTGAAGATGGTTATACATGGAAGACTTGCTGTTTGTTTTATGCTCACGGCAACGGATATGTAATGGTCTTATGGTGCTTCCAATGTAGAAGTTATCACACTTATCACACTTTAGTTGATAAATTACACATTTCTGATTACAGATGTTGTTGTTGTTAATTTGGGCAATTTCTTAAATGACAATCTTGGTTTGATTTAGGCTGTTTCAATACACTTCTAAGAGTTCTTGATCTTCTTGTTAATCTTACGTTCAAGTTTTCTCGACGAAAAACATTTTGTAGTTGTTTATCCACTTTCTCAGAAATAAATGGAAAATTGAAGTGAAAATAGTATTTGATGTACTATGATATTTGCATGTACTTATAACTCAAGCCTTTGTATTGCTAGTCCATTTCTATGTCCTTTGATTTCTTATCTACTCAGGTCATCATTAAGATGCTATTGGTACTATGTAACCGAATACTACCTGTTCCATAGCCCTTCCCCTTTTGTATTCAATATTATGTTATTATGACATAGACGTAGGTGTGAATTTTAAATTTTATACTAGACCATATTTCCTTCCTTTTAACCTGAAGATACAGATTGTTTCATAAAAAATGGATCACCCTTAAACATCGCCTTAACTTCAACTTTGTCTAACTCCGCCAAACTTGAACGAATTTCTCTGAAATTTGGAAGATATGTCAGTTGTGCTTACTAATATCATTGTTGGAAATTTCAAGCATGAATATTGAGTTGTTTTCCTGTTATAGATAAAAAAGTAGTAGATAATTTGATCTTCATTTAGCAATGTTACACAAAATCATACCTCACTCTTATAAAATTACATTTGTTTCCTTTGTTATGTAATATGTTGTTCTACAAGCCAAAAGCTATCAAACAAAACAAAAATAAAGAAAATCGGTCAATCAGAGCCAGTATAGCACCATTATTTATCAACAATAATGTAACTGCTACATGTGATTAACTGGACTTTATGTTCCATAGCTTCCTGACTTCGTTGCGGTGGTGTGGGCAGCACTCCTGATTGCTTTCAGCTAGAAATCTATCTGTTACCGGTTGAAAACAATACAAAGCACAAATGAACAATAACGAAATCGCATTCACAAAAGGCAAAGCATCAGCCTTGCTAGAACAACAAGCTACCATGAATTAAAAAGTACAGCAAGGAACCATGAATTCTGAACGCTATGTGAATGTTTTACGAATGAACATTGGCCAAATGACAGATCAACTTGGTGATCCATCGACTTGGTTATTTATGGATGATAATGCTACGTGTCACAGGAGTAGTAGAGTCAACTTATGCAAGTCGCAATTAGGGCTTAGGACATTATCTTGGCCAGCTCGTTCTCCTGATCTGAATCCCATAGAAAATGTATGGAGTATTCTAAAACGTAACGTTCGTCGTTCACTGCTACCTACAGATGGCGTATCACAACTTACGTCACTGTTAAAAAGAGAGTGGAGAAAATTAGATCAGTCAAAAATCAACGATATCATCGAATCAATGCCTAGACGAATTGGTAATGTCATTGACAATAAGGGTAGGGCCACAAAATATTAGCTTCTTAAGAACCGTTACTGTATCATAGCTAGATTATATAAGGACATTTAAATATATTAGGGACATGAAATAACATGAAAAATGCTTTCTGTATCATACTTATATTTTATTTAGTCAAATTTTAGGATGATCCACTTTTTATGAAACGGACTGTAGTTAACGGATGTTAACTGAAATTAATTGTAAGAAGTAAGAAACAGAAAATAAAACCACCATCATTCTATATTGGCTCTTTCCAACTACAATCAAATAAATTCCCTTTGTGCATACTAGAAATCCATTATTTTCCTTCTTATTTATTTGAAATTTAATATATGCATGATCGAATTATAGAAACTGTTTTCCTTTCTTTTAATTCCGTCATCTTTCATTAACGGAAGAGCATTTTGCGATATAGTAATAAATAAGGGTAGGGATTTTACTGCTGATACCAGGAGCATGTAGAAGCTGTATTTCGCGAAGAGAAAAATTAGGCACCAATGGCCACGAACTTAGGCGCCAAGGCTTCGTACCTGCTTGTGCCTTGTGTTGGTTAGAATTGATGCCTAAGTTTCGTGCCTAATTCAAGGGAAATTTCGTGCCTTACAGTTTACAGTGTGGATACGGATCGAACACCCGTGCAAGTTCATTGAGAAGTCACATCGCTTAAAAATCGTGCGATTCTTGGTCATTCAAGAATCGCGCGATTGATTCTGTCGCACAATTAATTGTGCGGAATCGATTAACTGCTCCCGCCACTGCTTGGGACATCATGGCTTTGATTCAAATGCTAAAAAAGTCCGTTGCCCGACATCTATGTTAATTTCCTAAGGCCAAATGCCTATTGTATCATGACGTCATACTCATATTATGAGAACCGACGAGAGTCATCATAAACATTCAAGATATTAACCCTTTGAGGACTGGTGGTCCAACAATGGACCACCTCTTATATGATCTGTATATTTTCATCTAACTGCACTAGAGCCAGTTATACCACATGGATATATTCAAGACGATGTATAAATTAAATCCGAACTCTTCAATTTTGTTTTAAGTTGAAACATTTTGATTCAATCGTCAATGCAATCATCTGGCGACAAGAAAATATTTTTTCAAGTCAGTGTTTCGGTAAGTGACGAATATCTTCCTTTCAAAACAAGCTTTTGTATGTTTATCACAAACTATTATCACTTCTGACCATCCCCAACACTCTCCAACCGTTGGTATAGCAACATTTACAATTTTTCAATATTCAGTATTACTTTGTAGTGGTGGTTCATATTTGGACCACCAGGCGTAAAAGGAGTCTAAAAGAGGCTATTTTATGATGTATTTTAAATTTGATACCAAATCTAGCAGGATATCATGACTTCATGTATATGTAAAGAAGTAACATTTAGCTAAAATTGACATCAGATGGTAGAGCTGAAATTATTAGTGACTCGCATCAATAACAATGAAGTAGGCATACAAGTTGTAGGCCTAAATGATATTTTGCGCCTAGTTTGCAGTATGAAATAGAAGTAGGCGCGCTACGTACATAAGTGGCCACTAGGCTGCAAAACAAAGATGATGTAACAGTAAAGAAAAATCATGACTGAAGTAGAGGTCTGCTTGACGTCCGTCAAAAGAGGGATTCGAACTCTCGCTCGCTAGAGCTAGGCTCACCACTCTACCCCTGAGTTATGTCAGTTGACGAGAAGACATGCGATGCTTTACCATTTTCAGATGATGTCTGAACGCGCACGCCCATTCGACCGAGGAGAAGAGCAGCTGAGGCGGCTATCGGACTGCTATTCGGGAATACGTCTGCTGAGGAGCCAGAGACTTCTACATGGGTGGGGTCAGGGGCGCCGGCAACCAGACGCACAGACGCATGTACGTCCAGCCCATTCCGGTACAAACCATGCTCATCGCTGTTATCATCCATAAGTTCAAAACATTGCATTAAAAAATATGATTGATAATTATTTAAAAGTCTGCAATCATTTCTTGCGAAATATTTCAAAAACAACGTCTCATCTTCTGGAGAAAATGAAATAAATGAATCAAATAATGAAATTTGAATATTACATAGAAATTATAAATATAGAAACAGATCTTAAATAATTAATTAATTAATATCATTAATAATATAAAATAACTTAAATTTACTTACAACTAATTAACTCAAAATTGAATGTCTTCAAAAAGCAAATATATATACGTACATAACAAAATAAAAATAATAAATAAAGGGAAGTATATGTAGCTTAGGTTTTATTAATGAATAAATAATGTCATAATTTTATAGTCACGGCTGCAAGAAACTACAATTTGTAGTTTCACCTTTCGTCTAAAATAGTTTATGTACTGGTAGTAGCGCAAACAAATAGAATCGTGAGTCCAGATTTTTTTACCCTGCCGCGCCCCTGGGTGGGGTTGACTTGGCCGATCAGTTGAAAGATGCTTTCGAAATTGATATTCGTGCAAAGTACAAATACTACCTTCGTTTGTTTTCGACATGCTGGATATGTCAATCTGCAATTCATACATTGTTTTCAAAGATTGTGCGCATTCAGAATCAAAACTGTCTTCGAAGGAATTCAGACAAGTTGTTGTTCGATCACTCGTGGCATCGTTTTTATCTCGCAAGAGATCGTCTTCGGAAACGGTTGGCAGCAAGAAACGTCGTCTGGACGTTCGGCCTGTCTGTCAGCATTTGCTTATTCATTCAAGCCAAAGAGGCCGTTGTCATCATTGCTCGACAAAGAAGACGAACTTTCGCTCTAACATGAAATGCAGTATGTGCAATGTTCATCTTTGCTTGAATTCAGAACGAAATTGCTACTATCGATTTCATGAGTAGTACAGCATAGGACTCCTTTGACGTCTAGTGGTCCATTTATGGACCACCTACAGAAAATGCGCAAAATTCATGTAAGTAGATGTTTTTAGAGTCGAAACATGTTGTTTTGCTTCTTTAGGCATAAAAAGCACAAGAAACATTGACACAAAATATGTAGTTTGATTGTCGTCCTTAAAGGGTTAAATAATCCTACGAGTATATTTATATTTCCTTTACTTAAATTCAGTAGAAGAAAAGGATGTCTCAGATTCCTAAAATGCCCCATTTATCTTATTCACCTGCTGAATTTTATATGACATTGCCATAGATAGATGCATGAATAAAGACAGGAAAATCGGCCTTATATCGATGTGTGCTCTTGTAGGAGAATCAATGTTTAGGAGCCTTAACTTTCAGCTTAGAAATGTCAACGAGGCAATTATCTGGGAACAAAGTTTAGTTGGTACTTTGTCTTACATCCATGTATCCAGATTGCAAACGACTAAAGGTGTTTTTTACTGCTTTACAATTCCTACTTACTCAGTTCAATTCTCATTCTCATGCCGACGGCAACAAAGCAAGCAATATTTACGTTACTATGAATAACATTACAATATGATGATTAAGGAGCTACTGACAGTAAGAAGTAACCTGCACACACAAGCGTTAGAAAGATGAAGCATTACAGATAACATTTCAAATGAGTATTCGCATCAGAGGCACTAGTACATTAGGTGTATGATATATCACTGATATCAGGCTTTACACTTTGTAGAAAGTCCAAGTCATTGATTTCATGTACCGAAGGACCATAGATAGGCATTTAAATAGTATTCATGCATTCTATCAAAGGTTGCTGGGGATAAATCGGAAATTTCCAATTTATGCCCGCCAATTTCAATGTATTTTCAATGGAGCCACAATTTCCTATTCATGCCCTCCGCTTTTACATATCTATCAATGCGATTACTGTTCATCGACATCTATGGTCCATGTCTCAGGTGTTTTTTCATCCATGATAGTTCAGGCATGAATAGAAATTATAGCAATCTGTCGTCGGGCATAAATTCGAAGATCTCCTCGTGCACTGCGCACCATCAGATACGACCGTATCTTCCATCATAATCCCTGTATGGCTGTGAAAGCCCGAACTTTTCTTGTACAAGTATGATATTTCATGCTTACAGCCTACGATTTGTAGACATTATGCGCTTCTTTGATTGCTCTATTTTTTTGATTTTTAAAACAGGTCCTGCAAAAACAACTTTGATTAGAAGAATCTGGGCCATTAATTCTAGACTAAGGAAAGTTAGATCCATAAGATTTTAAACATTGTGAAACAGTGGTTTGCGTATTTTCATGTTTTTTCATCAAAACTTCAGAGGTGGTTAACTTTAGAGGGCACTTTATTCCAAGAACGTGACACATCAAGCCTCTTCGATTGCTGCCCGCATTTCACTGTTTGAAGTCTCGGTTGTATGAGGACATGGCGTTTTGGATTCTTGCACAGATGAAACAGTTATTGAACAAGTACAGGGGATGGCCAGGATGAAAATGAAGTGATGTTATGAAATGTCTTATGTCCATATTGAGCAAGTCTATGTATGTTTTACAAATTGATGGTATTGTTCGTAATATCTTGACTGCTTTCATGAACATGTAATCAGCTCGTAGTCAATTTCACTTAACATCTGTTAGAATTAACCACAAAATGTTGTTCAAGAAACGATTAAGTAAACTCCAAGCGCGCAGCAAGAACGCCATCATCAGGAGACTGCGAATTCTTGATTTGATTCGAACTAATATTTGGTTGTACAATCTCCAGGGTTGCCGTGGGGAGTGGGTATGGGGATTGAGGCCATCCCCACAGCTCCCATAGGGCTTCTATGGGGATTCTGTGGGGATTCTGAAGATTTTTGACATTCACTAGAAACAATCGGAACTGACATCATATCACACAATCAACTTCGATGTTGAATTACAAAGTATCACGCAGCCTACTCATCTCACCACTTAAAATGAATGAAATAGCAATGCTGATCATTTTCACATTAGTAACACACGTTCAATAATTTTGAATGACTTATAATGATAGTTCTAGGTGTGTCAAGGACGTCTGAAATGGAAGAATTCTGCAAGTCTCCTTTCCTGCAGAGCCGAATGGAGACTCACAAATATTAGTTCTAATAGTAACAATAGCTGATAAAATTATTTGTGATATAATTAAGCTTGCGTGATCAATGCGATTAATAATTATTAACCTAGATTTTAAACTAATTATGATATACCCGGTAGAAGACCTGTTGGGTCCTGCCCACAAAGCAAGACACATGAAAATGTTGAATGATTTTCGTCGGATACATGAACAGTGTGATAAAGATTTCTCACACCATCATTCAACTGTAAGCCATCTACTCGCATTGCAGTCATAGTCATGATGAAAGCTAAGATTTTCACTTGTCCGCGACTTGTCAGAACATTTATTTTCATCTGATAGACATCCTCAACTGCACACTTAAGTGTACCTCAATAAATGATTCATTGTGCTGCATTTCATCATCATACACAAATGGCTCAACATCCTCCCAATTATTGTGCAATAATTCGATGACATGAGTGGTCGAGTATATCAGGACGATTTTCGTCGAAGTCTTTATTCATAATAGTAGATTAGATTGATTCAAAGATTTTTCCTTCACTACGTGTAGGCCTATATAGTCGATTTCTACTGCGAAACAATTCTAGACTTGAGATGCATAGAGGCCAAACTCGCTTTGATATTTTACTTCTTTATCGGCATTAATGGAGATAGAATTATCAATGATTGCTAAATTATATCAATTAACGAATATAAGGGAATATTCACACATATGAACATGGCATGATCCACTGAGTAATAAACGATGCCTACAATACACATTGGTAGACCGCAAACATTTAGTGAAAGCCTACATAAGAATTTTTGACAGGTGACTTTTTGTGATAGATTGACCATTTTGAAGTACTGGCAGTGTAGCAACATGTGAATATTTTTAATTTATGTTCAACCCTGTCTTTGTATCTTGATGAACTTCCTATTATTTGAAAATGGTACCACTATAAGCAACCAAACGAATGAAAAATCCTCACATTAGGAACTCCAAATACCAACGTACAGGATAGCCCGGGACTATATTCTCACAAATGCAACACGTGAAACTCGTATATAATCTATCAAAACAGCCAAATACATGCACTTAAAATTCTTTGGAGTAAAAATCGAGTCTTCACGAAAAGCAGCTGACTAAAAATATTGTGGGGACATTATGGTCCTTCAGGTCTTAAACTAACAATTAAAATGTCAATAGATACTCGTATATTGATAAATATTCTTGCTTGCTTTGTGAAACATGTACTTAATCACGATTGTCTACAGCGAGGAATTTAAGCATAGTTCTTTTGAAATGAGTGTGTGTATATTTCATGAGAATGCTTCGCATAACATGTATGCATGATGTAATGTAAGCTTAGGTTTGATCTTATTTGATATAGACTGGTTGCCTACTGTTATAACAGCGAACGGTAAAAGACGAATATAAGAAACATCGAAATTTCAAAATAGCGCAATATGCAATGCTCGAGTGTTGTGCAGAGCTAAGTACATACTCGTATTAATATTTCATCCCAACATTTTAATATGGCCATGTTTCCTTTAGTCTACATGTATAGTTGTTGAATTTTTATACAAATGTGTCTCCTGTAAGGGAGCAGTAATGCAAAAATTGTACCCTTAAAATAATCCAGTGGCAAAATGAAGTAGGATCGACATGTTCAATAACTAGGTTAAGTGAACCAAAAATCCAAAGTGAGTAAAAGATGAAGTTTGAAAAGCACAAGCTGATCAATAACCGATTTGTTATAAAAGCAAGAAAAATAAAGACTATGTCGTCATACTATTAAAAAGAAACATTTCGAGATAGAATTGCGTTTACGGTAAACTACGTTATGGCAGTTTTATGGAAAAATGGTGTCATGTCTCATGAATCATTAAAGAATTAAGAGCGGAATGAGAAGAACCTATGTAAACTGTACGTGTATTGTGAGCTGGCAGCAGACGACAAAAACTTACGAATCAGTAGAGATAGATAAAGAACACTCATCTGCTAATGCAACCAAATGAAATTTGTGAGTCAAATACGTGTGCATTGAACGAGCATCTAGTTAAATTTTCGGTACAATAATTTCTAGATGGCAAGTCAGAATCAAGGCTCAATGATGATAGAAAATTGACTACTACAATTTTAAAGAGCAATAGGCCTATACTGAAGATAGGAAAGAAAAGTCATAAAAGTTACAACACGCAGTTGGTGACTTTCTTCAAGGACTCCCATTCCACATCTCTGGAGTCAAATACGGCCTTCGGATCGTTGAATGATGTGGAGAAGCTCCACTGAGATGGAGATATTGGACATCAAGCATTCTATACGAACAGAAGCAACATATTAATCAGAGGCTTATCCTGTGGGGGCGTGGGGATTCTGTGGGGATACCCACAGGTTTTTCTGTGGGTATGGGGTGGGGATTCAAATATCAATCCCCACGGCAACCCTGACAATCTCTTCATCTTATGCATCGAAGATAACGATTCTTCAAAATCATTCGGCAGCTTTCCAGCAGCTGTTGAAATCGATTGTTAATTTCAAAGCTCTGACTCCACCAGCTGACCAAGCTCTTCAGGAAGCGATGGGCGGCCGCTTCGATGTTGAGCACAAATGAGCCACGGGTTTCAACCAAACGCGCAAAGTTGATAAACTACAAGGATCTTTGCATTATTAATTTTCTCTCTCTCTCACACACACAGACAGTTTACGGGTTGATAACAACCTTTAACCATTCTAGCGTGTATTTCTGCATCCGAGGGCTGCATTGCCTCTTTGCGCGTTGCCTCTGAAATGATGACTAATCTGATAGCTTTGACATTGCGTCTATAAATAGACAAGTAGAAGTGTATAAAAGTGCAGCCAAAAGTAGTGGTATGCATCGATACTGCTTGCCTAGTGGTGTTTGAAAATGTATATCTTTAAAATCTTCTATGCCCTTCGTGCCAGAAAATCAGATATCGAATTTTCATAGGAAGTATTCTATTTTCTCTCGAAATCAATATTTGATTGGATTGTGTGGGCAGTGGAAAAAAGTGCAGCCATAAGGAGCAGCAGACATTAGCTAAGCCTGCTTAGAGGTATTTGAAACTGTGTACCTCAAGATGCTGCTATGCCCTTCTTGCCAGTTAATCATAGATATCGAAACTTCATAATATGCATTCTATCTTTCTCCAGAAATCAAAATTTGATTGGATTGTGTGTGGTAAATATAAAGAAGTGCAGCCATGGGAAATAACATGCATTGTCTATGCCTGCTCAAAGGAATCTAAAAATGTATATCCTTGCAACCTTCTATGCCCTCATGGCCAGAAAGTCATAGATATCGAGCTTTCATAGTTGGTAGGCCTATTCTGTGTGGCTTTATAAATGAACATTTGAACGAATGATGTTTGGTTCGCGAAAATGTGCAGTGAAAAGTAATGATATATTTCAAATTTGCTTGATTAGCATTATGGTAGGAAAGCCTGACGAAAAAGCTGTAGTAGAGTTGTGATCACAAAATTAGATTCATCTGCGCGCGCTTCGGTTTCCTAGAAAGGAAGAATTGTATGCAACTGTGACTCTTCTATAAAAGGTACATGTTGAAATATACAGAAGTCAAGAGTCCAGTGCGAAGTTCACTTTTCTATTGAAACACATATTCAAATGTTTACAATCCATGATAACATATATATTTAGTACAGATAAACATCACAACTCGCCCTTTCTTTCGAAAAGAGTCCAATCACTAATGGAGAAGACAGCAAAGAGGCTGAAAAGGCGAACACTCATAAATCAATCACTTAGTGAGAATCACACCATCACTATACACAGCGATGTCACTCACTATGAGACTCACTATCACTGTCGACATTAATGTCACTCGAGGTCATCTCAAAGTCTCGGAAGCGCGACGGCGCCCTGCGGCTCCTCTGTGGTCTTGGTTTCTTCTCTCCTGATTTCGCGTTTCACCAGTCCTTCCTGTCTGTGGTCGGTCTTCACTTCTTGCACCTTCCTCGTTCACTCGATCCCATCTCCTTTCGACGGTCGGCGATAGTCATTCACTATCGAGTATGATCCGTTCTTCCGCCTCCTCCGTTTTAGTTTCGGACATCATACGATTCTTGACGGGCAAAGGTGATAACCTAGCAGTCGATTCATTCTTAATCCTACCCCCTTCCTTAACCATGACTGTATGTCTATCAACTTGACTAACAACTTCAGCCGTAGTTCCTGGTGCCTCAAGTTTCTTGACTACTGGAGATTTGACAAGTACTTCTGAGCCGGGAGGGAATTGCCTATTTTCATAACGTCTATGTGCATCTACTCTATGCCTACGCTTAGCAATGTTCTGCGCGGCAGAACCGAAGGGCTGCGGAGAAAGGTATCGGTCGCTAAGGGGTGGGAGTGAGAGGTCCTTGACTCTAAAGGCTAAAAAAAGCTCGCTAGGTGTGTACCCTGTTGTTGCATGTATGTCATTTCTTATTGCCATTAAGGCGGTCGGCAAAACATGTCTCCAGCTACTGCTTTCCAATCTTTGTTCGAGTAACAAACATTTAAGCTTCTTCTGTAGCGTCCGTTAAACCTTTCGCACAAACCGTTTGAGCTAGGCCTGTAAGTATTCGTAAATAATTTCTTAACTCCGAAATTGCGTAAATAGTTCAAAAATTCCTTGCTTCTGTATTGTGTGCCATTATCAGACAGGATAGCGTCAGGAAACCCATACCGTGAAAAGAAATCCCGAAATTTATCAATAAGCGTTCGTGCAGACATATCCCTCACTGGGTAGGCCTCAGGAAACCTAGAGAAAGCGTCCATGATTACCAAAATATATTGATAACCTCCATCTGATGGAAGCGGTCCAATGTAATCTGTTGCAATCATTTGAAGAGGGGCATCTAAAAGGTATGGCTTCAGCTGCGCGTTCACGAACTTAGGTTTAATCATTGAACATATTCTACAATGTTGGACAAAGTGTCGCACGTCTTGCCGGAGGTTTGGCCAAAAATATGTGCTCGTCGCCTTCTGTATCATGTTCTCTATCCCCTGGTGTCCATAATGCAGTGCTGTCAAGAGTTGAGTTCGTTTCCGGGGAGGAATTAGGAGTTTGTCTTTCACGTAAATAATTCCATTCTTGATTGATAAATCATTCTTACAACACCAAAGCTGCTGGGACACTCCATTTGGTTGGCGACTGTCATTTCTATCAATTGCTTTGAAAAGAATCTTGAATACTGGGTCATCTTTCTGGGCCCTTCTGATAACATCAACCTCAACCGAAACTTCTCCATCTTCGGCAATCGAATAAACTCGTGATAACGCATCCGCAACAACATTTTCTTTCCCTGGGATGTATTTAACATCATAGTCAAACTCAGAAACCAACACTCTCCATCTATGAACTTTGGAACTGACGCTATCTGCTTGTAAAAGGTATTTCAAGGGTTGGTGATCTGTTAACACCGTGAATCTTTTCCCAACTAAGAAAGATCTCAGCCTCTGCATGGCCCATACAATCGCGAACGTCTCCTTATCGATAGTACTCCAACGTGTCTCTGTCTCGGTGAGCTTCTTCGATGCGAATGAAACTGGCTGTCCAGCTTTGGTCATGAGGCAAGCCCCTACACAATCATTTGATGCATCTATGCTCAACACTAATTCCTCTTCAGACCTCGGGAGGACCAAAACGCCATCAGACAATTGATCTTTGAGCTTATTAAATGCTAGTAACGTCGCATCTGTCCATGTGATTTCTTTTCCTGATGCCAAATCGTGCAAATCTTTAGAAATTGAGGCAAAGTCTCGGACGTAATTTCGGAAATAATTGCACATTCCCAGGAAACGCTGTAACTCTTTCGGAGTTTTCGGCGTTGGGAACTGCCTTATGGTTGTTGTCCTCTCTGGATCGGGGGTAATTTTCCCGTCACTGATCTTATGGCCTACATGTAGGTATGATACACTGCTTTTATGGAAAGAGCATTTCTGCATGTTCAAGCTTAAATTGCTATCTTGAATTCTTCGTAAAACGTCGGATAATGCCTTATCGTGATCTGCTTTATTCTTGGCGTGAATGAGGATATCATCAACATATACTGACACACCTGTTATATCGTGGAAGAGTTCATGCATTACACGCGTGCAGTAACTTACGGCATTTTTGAGCCCAAACGGTAGTCTCCGAAACTGGTATAAATTGCCGACCGCATAAAATGCGGTTTTCTCCTTATCTGATGGGTGTAGCGGCAGTTGGTAATAGAACTGTGAAACTGTGTGAACTGTATAGAACACACAACAACCCTCTAAACGCTGCAAAAGTTCCTGTACATTTGGAATCGGGTAAGCATCACCTTTAGTCAGGCTATTCACCGGCCTATAATCAATAGCCATTCGATAGCCACCTGAGCGCTTAGGGACAATAACCGGAGCATGCCTCCAAGGGGACCTAGATGCCTCGATGATACCGGCTTCCAATAGCTGTTTCACCTGTTCCTTGCATATTTGATAGTTCCGAGGGCTTATGGACCTTACTTTGCACTGATGTGGGAGCGATTCTGGACTGACCTCAATGACTGGAGACGGCTCTTTTGTATAACAAGCTCTGCCAAGTGGCTTATCAAAAACATCTGGAAATTCAGACAAGGTTTTTGGCAACAAAGTCAGAATCAAATCAGGTCCTTCTTCATTTAGCTGGATTGATCTGAACCTTCCAAGTAAATTCATTCCTAACAAACAGTCACAAGGTAGGCCTACTGACGAAGGTACAACATAAAACAAGATTTCATTACAATTTCCGCCTATTTTCAGAGGGCCGCTAATGGCCTTATCTAACTTCAAAATTCTGCCGTCAGGCAGAAGAGCCTGATGTCTAGCCTTTCGAACTCCCTTCTGAAGTCCTGCCTGATTTACAAACTCTTGTGACAATAAAGATATCGTGGCACCTGTGTCCACTATGCCCCGAACAGATATATCATAAAATTGGCACCCAACTTCCTTCAGCTCTCCTCTCTCAATGTCATCCAAATCCGAAATAATAAAAAGAGAGGCAATACGACTAGTCCCTGGACTGGAGTCTCTCTTTGGCTGCTGCATGCGCAACAACTTAAAGCAGTTCCTCTTAATGTGACCGGGTCGCCGGCAGTAATTACAGATGATTCTCTGGTCTTGTTCACTTCGGCGTGGCGAACTAAATCTAACACTTCGCCTAAAGTCACTGGACAACCTATTCTGTGGTGAATTACTGCGGGATCTGACAGCAAGAATTCCAGAATTTCTCGGCGCATGCTCAGTTGGCTTATCTCTAGATTTCATTTCCTCTATCTTCTCACTGGTACTTTCAAACGTGATTGCATGTGTAACTGCCTGGTCCAATGTCAGGTTGTTAATCGACAAAAGTCTCCGACGAAGTTCATCCGAATTGATTCCTAGTATCAACTGGTCCCTTATATTTTGGTTAACTACAGCATCAATTGTCTTGTTTTCAAAATCGCATTTTTTCGCGACAATATGCAACTCATTCACGAACGACGTGACCGGAGACCGGTACCTTGCTCAAGCTTCCTAAAACGATACCTCTCGTAAGTAAGATTGCACTTGGGAACAAAATATGAGTTCAACGCATCTATAAGCTTTCCATATGGATCTGTGCTAACATCATATGTTAACCCCGCGATTACTCTAACGGCATCTTCCCCGATGCAATTAAGAAGCAACGCGTGTTTCTGTGGAGAATCGAACTTGCAACTTATTTCTACTACACTGAGGTAGTTCTTAAAATTGTCTATCCAACGCTGAAACTCATCTGGGGAACCTGATACTGACAGATCCTTAGGAGGTTTGCCTAAAACTGACATTTTCGAAAACCGGCTGAAGTTATGTCCTTTCTCATAAACAAATAATTCTATGTATATATATATCCTATATATAAATCAATTGTGCAGCCAGAAAATATAATCCTGCTCGTGACGCCACTGTGACTCTTCTATAAAAGGTACATGTTGAAATATACAGAAGTCAAGAGTCCAGTGCGAAGTTCACTTTTCTATTGAAACACATATTCAAATGTTTACAATCCATGATAACATATATATTTAGTACAGATAAACATCACAGCAACCTTAATATCGAAATGGCACATCACAGATAGTCCATGAGCCAGATAGGAAATTATTCAATTTTGGCAATACCAAGAGTGGCAAAGCGTCATGAGATTTTCATGCTCACGAAATGAATTGTTTAAATATTTTCGTAATGTTTTCTATTCATGTCTCTGATATCATTATGGTTACACTAATAGCGGAATTTTAAATATCCCAGCTGCTAGAAAATAAAGCTGATACCAATGTTGCTTTCCAGCTTCAACTTGGATATACATGTATATACATTAGTCGTTATCAGATCAACATTGTGTGATGTTAGCTGTATTTGCATTCAATAAAAATAAATTTTTGTTAGTTTGATGTGTTTTTACTTATAAGGGTTCTCCGGAATTTTTGTCATAAACATTAGAAGTAATGATGTCATCAACTAACTAATTCAATTCCAAGGTCGCATGATCATGTCATGGTAAAATGAATTTGTGGATGACGAACAATCCGCAATCTTGGAAATAAGACTGATTTTTTTTAATCACGGTTGTTATTGACTTTTTAGCTATGCAGTGACACCGGCTGAGTCAGTACACTTTCGGTCACGCGGCTATTACACCGGCTGAGGAGGAACATTGTTCTTTCACACATTTTGCCGTTTCTGAGATTTGGGATACTCCGAATCACTCAATACAACATGAAGTATATATCTTCAATGAGTCTTCGATTGTTGTTTTTTTCTCTGGCAATTTTTTGATAGATTTAGAGAAATTTCAAGCGAAGTGAACCTACATCCTAGCGACTCCAAAAGACTCATGCAGAATTCACTGCAAAGTGATATGTTTTGCACATTTCGAGGTAATATATTACTCGCCTAGATGCCACAGTAGCCGTAAGAGCAACATTGCACCGGTCGCTCCGGTTGATTAACTGTATGGTAATTTTTGCCAAAAAGTGAGTTTTTCACACTAGTAGTAATAAGAGAAGTTAGTTTTGAAGTTTTTGCGAAGTTGATTTCTACTTACTTCTGATTAGTAAGTGAGTGTTTTCAAAGGTACCTGCATCCTAGTGAAGACGTAGTGTCATGTGCTTGACCCACTTAGATACATCTAATACACGATTTGTCGAAAAGAAATGTGCAGAGTAACGTTCTGCTTCACCAAGGGCTATTATCATCAACTGCGTAATTTCCTATGCAATAGAAAGTGAGAATCAGTAAGACCTTAACTCTTCATGAAGGTTTGTTTTTTAAGAGGCAGAACATAGTATTAATCCTTTACATTTATTCATCGTCATCATAGTCAAAGTCATAAATAGAAACTTGTTCTTAGATTTCATTTCTGCTACTGAAATAGGAGCAAGGCAATGCCAATACTGCTAATGGTGCAGAAGGGCCCTCCATCCAATCAACTACCAAGCAACATGCAAAACAATTTATGTATTCGATCCTGACACCAACCGAGATGTATTAGGTACATTTATTAGGTGTAATTTGCACTTCGATACTGACGCAAAATTAGATCATTATCAGTGAATTACTTATCAGTAAGTCTGTAATTATCACCAATAGTAATCTACATGGGAAAACCTTGTAAAGTGTATTCGTTTATAAGGTAAACACACATACAGCAACTAAAAATTGGATTCAAAATATAGAAATGGTGAATTTGAGAGGATGGAAGAGAGTTGTTGGCCGAAAATGCTGCTGCACGAGATGATTCACGGAACTCGTTTTCGAATCACGTGGTGGCAGCAGCTACGATCAGTCAACAATCTACTCCCAACGCAGCAGATGCTGCACCTGGTCAAAGATTGACAGAGGTGCAAATCCTGCCGGATGGTCATGCGGGACAAAATCTGATATAGGCCTACACAGACCGTCAAATCAAGTCAAGAATTTGAAAAGCTTATAAATTAATCAGTTGCACATGATTGAATATAACAGAGATTACTTTCTCCACTTGATGAATCTCATTCGTTCTTGCTTCCCATCAATGACAAAGCAAGACTGTTCACAGATTTGGCTAAACACTATGATGCTGAGTTTTTATATTCCCTGAAAAGAAATACTGATAACAGACAAACGTTTGAAAATACGAAATTTCCCAGTTAGAACAGCAAATTACTAGGTTCAAAAATCTAATTTTTGTATTACTAGGTAATTTAGTAATGAACTGATTAGTGTTAATGGAAGCAATGAAATGAAATTGAACTGAGTCGACTAGTGGCAAGCGAGGCTATTATTTTTCATCTTAATATACTCATTATCATACACTGAGAATTCGGACATTTAGAGGGCATATACAAAATGACAAAACGATGAAAAGAAAGATGACAAATAAAAGTGATCGTATTTATTCGTAATAACCTACCGGCATCATCATACTTCCATCCATGATTGCTTGGATCCGGCACATAAGGTCTGTTCTCCAGAGCACGTCTCCAGATGCCTGCCTGATAATTTGATCGTCGCAGATGTTTTAGCAAGCAGTCTCTGCATGGAGGTAACTGGGTTGACTCAATTTCTCCTTTCTTTGAGCAGAACATCACATGTCGTTCGTGGTGGAAGATCTCATGTAGAGCTTGCAAACAAAAGACTCAATGGACTTCTGCAGTTCATCTGTGACAGGCCAAGAGGAGTCCAATGTCTTGAATGTCTTCTGGAGTGGTTCTTCTTGCCTAATAAGTTTAAGGGCACTCATTTTTCCCCTTTCAGCAAATACACTTGTTGTATCGCATCCTGTCAGTGAGTGAAGGCCTACAAGAGCTTCACATACTTCATCTCCAAGACTTCTTGCCAAAGCTGTGAGATCAACGTACTTCGTTCTATTCTGAGTGCCACTTTTCTTGAACAAGTGACATCGAATCTGGCTGCAGTGTGCTAGGCCGAGAATTAATACATCCGTATCGTCGCTTACTTTAAGGACACGGTTGAATCCATTCAAACCAGCATGGTTTGCATGTAAAAACATGCGAGTATCTGCCTCTTCATGATTCGATGCAAGCTCTTCAACGTTGTAACACTCATTTTTGGTTATGCAGTAGCATATTTCTTCATCAGTAACAAAAAGCTGCTTGTTTTCTAGAAGGCATCGATATTCAGAACCTCTCCATTGGTTTACAATAAATGCCAATTGCACTTTCTTACTTTCTGAATTTCGCAGCATTCGTCTCCACTGAAATACTTTGTGACCTGGTGCAATATTTTTCCATCTATTGCCGTCCGAACCACGCCTGAATCTTTCGACCGTCTTAATTGACACATTGCGATAAACGTCGAGTACAACATCAATTCGAAGGCTGTCACCTGCCTCTCGTAACACCTGATGAAAAGAATACGCGCAATGTCTTCGAATACCTTTCCATCACCCATCATTTTTTGAACTAGTGACATGCCATCAACAATGCAGGCATCGAATTTCACGTTCTCCGCAGCAGCTATCAGTTTTTCCAAATCACGTGCCAGAGAGGACTTATTTGTTTTTCTTAGTGAACCATCGGCATTTGATAAAGACCAAGGCATGGGTCCTAGCGGATGCTTAAGCACTTCTCTAAGGTCAAGGTTTTTGTTTTGTGATGCGATGATTAGTTTTCCAAAGATATTTCTGTCGGCTTTTAAAATGATTTCTTTTTCCTTACTTTGAGTGATTTTGTTGCACTGACTCATATTTGCAAATGTTTTCAGATTGTTTCGTTTTAATCTATCAAGAAACTTCGTTGTTGTCAGGTCTTCTAATCTCTCGCACTTGAATTTTTGATATGATTCTTCACCAATTTTCCCAGCATTAAGAAGGTCGCTAACTATTTCTTTTGGAACATCTAAGCCTGATGAGATACTGACAATATCAGATGGAACCAGCAATCGCAAGGGATTAACCCAACTGCTTTCCATAATCTCTACTAAAGTATTGACACTTGACCTATCCTTTGCGATTCTCGATTCTTGCAGATCTGGGTGAGTGAAACGATTACTGGAGTTTACTCTGCCCATATTTCGCAGTTGCCGTAAATACTGACTTCTCATCTCTGATGTTAAATAATATCTGGCTATCGCCCTAGGTTTTAAGCTGAAACCTTTTTGTTCCACCCGACGTTTGTGTGTCTTTGTTCACGGTTTCTTCTATAGCCTGGTCAACAGGAATTCGTCCGAATGGATTGTGTTTTCCTAATTGAACAGAAAACCCACCTTGCATGAAGTCCGTGTAAATGTCTGGATGGTCGCTCTCTAAGTTAGTCATTTGAGCAAAATAGTAAGACAAGTATCTAGAGTAGTTGACTTTATCATACGCGAAGCACCATGGGAGAATTGATCTTATCGCACTAAGGTGAAGTAACCAGTTGCCTTCTCTAGATGCTCTGATGAGACTCAATAGGTTTTCAACCATGTCTACATACGTCATCCAAAATGCTGACAGTTCACCGTTCGATTGTCGAAGGAAAATAAGAAACTCAGAGAATCGCTTCAAACATTTTAAACATTCTTCTTGATTATTGATTTTGTTATAGAAATTTGAAAAATTGGATGACTCAAGAGTCCTCATATGACTCAACGTATGAACGGAGTTCATTATGTTGATGGATTGCCTCAATATCTCGTTCACGGTTGACATTTGAGTTGTTGGTGCATTTATAGTAGGCAAATAACCTATAGAATCCGGTGAAACAGAAACATTCTTTCGTGTAAGAATATTGAACCCTGTCCAATTACAAATATTTTTATTCAGTTGACTAGCCATCGACGAGATATGATTACAGAATCTTGAAAGACTAATGAAAGGTCTAGGTCATTGGTTTTTGTCTTTGGTGGATTCATTCGCCCACCGGCGTTATAAATTGGAAGCGTCATACTCATCACATCAACATTCCTTGCTTTGGTTTTCGGAACAAGTGGCAGGGAATTTTCGTTTTCGAATTCTCCTGACATTGCTGCTTGAACAGCTATTCCATTTACCCGATGTGAGGTACCTTCTCCACTTAATGTTTCCTCCAGTCTATCAATGTTGTCCCAAGCTAAAGTTGTGAACACCCCCTTTTTAATCGACTTCGGTAGCAGAACTGAATCTCCTACCGCCAACTTTTGAAGACAAAGTGCTGTATCTATTTCCTCTAATGTGGAATAAGAAACACCATGGCCAAGTCTGTTCAACATGCTGATCAACTCAATATTTCCTGTCAATGACTTCACAGCAAATGGTAAAATGATGTGTTTGGCTGGCTTAACTTTGCCGTGAGTTATAGCGTACACTATATCTTGACTAAAAGATGAAGTCAGTCGCTGAATTCTAGAACAATTGAAAGATTCTTCGCAATCGCTATCAGTGCAACCTGTGAGGAGTATTTTCAAAAACTTCAATAATGAGTGGGGCCCATGTTCCATTGATTCTAGATCTGATACTTGTGGAGGCCATATTTGCTCAACATTGAAGTTACGAACATCATCTCTGATCTCTCGTGCACATTTGGAAATACTGGATTCTGTGTTCTGTGCTTTGTGTTTGTGCAATTCCTCAATAATCTCGAACCATTGCTTCGCTAAGCTATCTCTGGATAAGCTATCAGGATATACCAAAATCGTCCATTTTCCTTAGCTACAATGCGCAATACTTCGACAAACTCTGTTTCAATTCTGTTCCGCAGCTGTTTCTTAGTTGATTGCCTCATTTCCTCTTGACCTAAGTTCCTCATTTCTGATATCAATATATTCGTCAGATCTGTAAATGGTATGACAGTGGGATAAACAATAAGAGTCTCACGAATGGACTTGAAAACTTTTTCAAAATCGGCTTCCTCTGCTTCATAATATGTTGAATCTATTTCTGCCACCGTTGCATTATTTTGACTATGCCTTGTTTGCAAGCACTTTGTATAAATTCGGTAACACGATCTATGATAGTGTGCTTCGGCAGCAACAAGTTCACGGCTTACAATCATCTGCTCTTAGCTCTCTACACTTGGTTAAACCCTCTCTACTTTTGGAACCCTTTGCATACTTGTCACGCTTTTTACAAAAAATGCATATGTCATCATAGGTCCTTACAGACTGTGGATCTCCTCTACAAGATCTTCTGATTGTTTCACTTAAAGATGTACTTGGAAGACTCGCTATGTTTTCAGAATCATCAGTGTAAGCTTCAATTGATTCTGACTCACCTTTAGCTAAAATGCCATCGAGAGTTTTCTTCATGGTGAATATACTGCGACATTTCCTATGATACAAAATGGGAGGAAAGCTATCGTCTGGACATTCACTTGCTAGTTCAAGTATTGGCGTGTGGTTCCTTATTTCTGCGGCTCTTAGAATGGTTCTCCATGACTCAATACTAGCAGGTGCGACTAAGCTACCTCTATCATCTGAACAGTGTATAGCACAAGATAGTTTTGGACGTTTGAACTGAAAATCTGTATCAGACGAACTTGACATACCGAAAAAAAATCAATTAGATAGAATTTCTAGATAGATTGTAATTGATATATCTCGATTAATCGAGGAAAAAGGAGCAAACCACGTGGTTTTTAGAAATCAGCTGTTCGGAAATCCGATAAAGTATTTAGTATTTAAATTAAAAACGATACTACTTAAAGCTTCACCTTCTGGGGAATTTTAGAAGATTCTTCTATTCATATTATGTATTTTGTACATGCGAAATATACAGAAGATGCAAGCCTATTGGAACCATGACTATAATATTCTTCAGTTGATCACATACCTGGGTCAGGTTAAATCAAGGAGGTATTGATCAAAACTCAATACTGAATGCATTAACACTAAATATTAATTCAGTATTTTATTGCTTTTTGACTTCAAACAACTATACATATTGTACTCAACCTCCAAAATCCAATCATAGCTTCCAACGCCTAAGGACACATCAATGATTTTTAAACGTCAGTTTCCTTTCACAACCAGACATTGGTATTTGGCAAGACTAGATGCAAAGAAGAATGCCTGGCTCGGAACAATCAGCGACCACGAGTCTCAAATTTCCTAAATCATGTCTCCTCTCTTAAAAAAAGTGATTTGATTATTTGTGAACAAAATATAAATGTTAATAAATATAATTTTAACATTATTGAATATTTATCAAAGTTCATATTATATTTATGAGCGTCAAAAATATGTCAAATTCCAAGAAATCGTAGGCGAAAATGTCCGCGACAAACATTTGCAACTGCTGGTCTATGGCTACCATTTCAAATGGGTTATCATGGGCGATGTTGAAGTACATTCAGTTTTTGAGTGTTCAGGATAAAAATATTTTTGCCACCATCTACATTACCAATTTTAGACTCGGCTCATGGACTAAGAATTGACAAATTGCTCCTCGAATGGATGATTCGTGTATCGCTTGCTATTGGAAATGCAAACAATAAGCTGTCAGCAGGGGACACCAGAGCCAGTGAGAGATGCATGCGTGCGTGCTGTGATATCACTTCGCACACACCAAAACACACATCGACGCCTGGCTTCGAATCAATGTATGCACTATACAGTGAGCAATGCCGAGGAGAGAATGTGAAATCATCAACTGAACTAATTTTCATACGCCTGCTACTTTCTTTAATAATGATCGGAAAGGCCAACATTATGGAAAAAACTTGTGGGCAATGATCTGAATTTTTCGAATCTGAAGGAATTTTGGCAATCGAAGCACTATGCTGGATCTCACATTAATCCGCAAGCGACGCACGACTTTTTTCCTATCTCTGAAAGGTATTAGGAATTCCTTCTGCACATATAGGTTCCTCTACGTGCCGTCAGTTTCGTATTAATGAAAACACTTCTAGCAAACCGAAGCAGATAAACAAAATATTTAATTCTGTGGTTGTGATTGCTTTGATGCTTTCCAAAACGCGTCCTTCAAGAAACATGAAGCAGAAATCTACCGAGAAGTTTCGGTAGTACAGGGGAGTGACTAAAGAATACTTTGTACGATCACTTTTCACAAAAGCGGCTAAACAAAATTCGGTGAAGACACCACCGAAAATTGAAATCTCGCAAGCAACTGCAGAAGTGACAAGGATATATTTTCGTGTTGATGTTGCGTTTGCGTATGCCATGGCGGCTCAACTTTAATAAAATAGCTATCATAATCGTGTCTAACAGCCAAAAGTTGTTCTAGACATGCCATTGCTTTTTATTACATATGTTTGATATACAAGAAATGAGAGCAAGGTTTGATTTGAATCATTGCCGGAGCTACAAGCACTGATGAAGTTTTTTCAGGCTAGACTGCAAGCGTTTTTGGCTTTTTAGCCGTCACCAGTATGCCCTATTGTAAAAATCAGCAAATGTTAAAATCGGTAGGTGGATGTGCTTGGAAATCCGGCAGCTCACCTTTGTGTGTTCATGAAGCGCAAACATGAATGAGCTATTTGCATTGGTCTTTGTAAATTTCAAATTTTGGAAACGAGCTCTAGGAAAGGAGGTTTGTACTACATGTATTTCATTAATTGCTGATGTCTGTAATTAGGATGATGATTTGTCTGCATATGAGTTACTGATTCTTTACAGGCATACTGCACTGATGACGGCTAAACTCTGTTTCCAGTAAAGGATTGTATCAAATGTTGCTTTCATCTCTTGAATATTCTCCTTTCGTGGTATTGGCATCATTTCATATGAAAAGGGATATTAAGTTGCATGGCGTCTGTAAAGTGTAATATTTGAGCACAAAATAGAACTCAGTTTCCTCATATTGGGATAATGCTATAGTTTTTAGTCGTCAATTTATACTGTGCGACATCGATTAAAAAATATTTTCTTTCTGTAATGTGGCGGATTCTCTCAGTGATAGTTTCAAAGTTGTTGATGCAAAAGCAGTTAACGACTCAATGCATTATTTCTTTAAGTTATTGATGATTCAATGGAAAACAGTTGTTGACACTACATCATGGTGTGCCAGGAGAGGCGGTCTCATTTTGAAAATCTCCCATTTCTCGACGGTTTCTCATGTAGTTTTGTACAAAATTTTCGAGAATCATGGTTTGAAAATCATACGATTGGCCCTTTTCGAGAAAATTGCAAGAATTCAAAATGGCGGACATGAAACCGAAACTGCATTCTGGGAGTGGATTATAAACATTCATATTTATTTCGCAAATAATTTCTTATGTAATCAGACCCGCTCTTTTCAAATATAATTGCTAGAAAATCATGCGTCTAGCCCTTTTCAAGAAGATGATAGCATGAAATGGCAGAAACCACCCTTGTTATTATGTCGAAAGTGTCTAAAGTGACTGCTATACTATAGGACTCCACTTTGATGGATGATAATTTCATCCGTTATTTACGGAAATTAATACAAAATGAAAGCCGATATTCCGCGTTGGGATTCGATCCCAGCTATTCTACTTGCAAAAGTGAGTGCTGCATCACAAGGCTATAATATCAGCTGTTCAGCTGCAAAGCGAATGGTTGTATGTCGCAGTCAACCAGAGACGAGATAGTGACATGGCCAAGGACTACTTAGAATTTGAAAAGCATGAAAAGTTGAGATCAGCGCTTCTTCCAGAGTGGAAACCGAATCCTGGCCTGGATTTTTGAAAACACAACCTGTCGCTCGTTCTTATTATTATTTTCCTTGTCGTTGATGCGCAATCGAGTATCATTGGTGCGGTTTGCAATCATGTCTATCATGGCGAACGCTAAAATCATTATTTCTTCGAGATATGACAGAATTTTCCAGGCATTTTATTACCGAGATAATTTATTGATAACATGGAAATTTCCTTGGCGGGTGCGAGTCATAATTACAGTTTGAAAAGCAGGCACGCGTTGCATGTTTCGGATTATGAATAAGCGTAGCATCTACAAATATGAAAATATGCATGTTCACTTGCAGATATACATCAAAAATTGCATTCAGTTAGTGGCTCTTTACAATTACTTTTAAATGCTCATATGCCTTTGCTCTGAGCAAGAAGACATTGGAGTGAATCTTGATAATGCTATATATAAAAATTGATTATTCAATCATAATTTGCGCATATATTCAAATGGCTATTTCAAATCAGAGAATGGGAGAATTCAGTTGTTTTCAATCATTGGAATGATAAAAAGAAGTCATTTGAATTTAGATTAGTAGTTCAATGCACAATGTGCTTGTAGAGTTAAATTTATCCAATTAAAGTAATGGATAGAGGATGGCTATGCGATTCTCTGGGATATAGAGAGGGGAATTATTTGATGAATCCCGAGGGATATATCAAATAATTTCACGAGCTAGGTCAGAGAATCGCATAGCCATCCTATATACCGTGATGTACATAGACATCCCCTCAATAGCCCGGGAGTTATTTTCAGAGAATATCCCTACGTTTGGTTTAAAGATATCTGTAATTGAACAATCATTCAAGTTAATTAGTAATTCACATGTACATGTAGAGTCAAAACATCACATCTCTACATACAGTACGTTACAAGGAACGATAAAGCGGTAAGTAGGCCTATATGAATATGAAGTCAAAATAAATGGAATGAGATGTGGTTTGTCTCAGCGTTCACATCCATCTTCATTTGCTTCCTTGCGGGCATTTGTAGATGCCATGTTTCATTGTTCATCACTATTCTTGTTGCATTCATGTTGGTTGAATTGTTTGACATATATGCAGTTGAATCGATGGAAGCATTCGGTCTAGCACCATATAAAACTGAAGATGTCAACTGGAAGTCTTCATCATCGACTTCATCATGTTACATCAGTTGGGAATCCAGTTCCGACTTGCTCATTTCTTCAAATGCTTTGAAAACATGATCACCTCTGACTATCCCATTTCTTTGCCTTTCCGCACGCCATTCTTTGAACATCTTTGCTGACCAGTTGGCCTTCTTCTTTGAATTCTTGGATCTTGTGCTGTTTATTCTTTTCTTTAGTTCTTCTTAGTAGTGAAAACTGTGACCTACTTGCGAGGGATAGGTACATGGATAGGTACAGTACTGTGCAAAAAGATTGCCCCACCCTAAATTTTGTGAGATATTCGACGAATTATGATGTTAAGTAACGATAAAGTATCATATATTTGTATAACTATTTCGGAAACTTATCTTAGTGTTATCCTATCGTACTGACTATTGTAAATGCTTATTAGAATGCATATTTTAGCTGATTTCCTTCATGCTGTTGGTAAATGCAAAACCATGTATACATTTATCAATTAGCAATTCATAGAAACAAACTTAATTCACATGAGATATAGCAAAGTTCAGTAAGTCAACGGTCCACCTTTCGCCTTAATGCATTCTGCTACTCTTCCAAGCATCGATTCTATAAGTTTTTTGCAAATATCAGTCATTTCATTGGTTCGCATCAAGATGTCCAGGTATTGCTTGATGATGTCTTGCTTCGTCTTCACTTCATGTTTATTAATTTTTTGCTTCAAGATGAACCATAAGTTCTCTATAACGTTCAGGTCAGGGCTGTTCCCCGGCCATTCCAAAAGCCGCACTCTATTCAAACGCAAGAACTTATATTACACACTTTGGCGGTATGGCTTTGGCGGGTAGTCTTGCTGAAGGATCCATGCCTCACCTTCCCACCAATCATGCGCCTACGGTAGCACTCTGCTTTCCAGAACTCGGAGGTACTCCTCTTTATTCATTGATCATCTACGACATGGAAGCGCCCTGTACTTCGTATTGACATGCAACCCCATATCATTAGCTATAAAGGATGACGAAATCGAGCAGCGAAGTGATCTGCTTTTGGAATCTCACCAACCATGCGTCTCACGAAGCGGGTCTGGAGTGGTTGGATCTATATGCTCATCTATATGCTCTATATGTTTCATCGGTAAACATGACTTTTGACCAGTCATCAATATCCCAATGCCTGTGATCTTTCGCCCATTGAAGTCTTTTTTCTCGCATTGCTGGCGTTAATACTGGACTATTAATTGGCCAATAAGCTGGCCGTCCTGCCTCCAAGAGTCTTCTCCGAACGGTAGAAGAGTCAAGTTGCACACCATAATCAGTCGCAAGCTCTTCAGCCAATTCTCTGGA